>VWZO01015516.1:649472-675881 GCA_013396975.1 Bucco capensis
AAAAAAAAATCTTTTCCCTCCCCCCCCCCCCCCCCAAACTGCTCAGGTTGGAAACTTTGTTTGCTTTCTGGTACTAACTTACATTTTGCCTTTTTGTCCTACAGTAGTAGAGGAACTGTACTTTTACCTGCAACTTGTATTATAACTATACAGTCATGAGTAAAGTAAGTCAGACTGTCAGAAATAATCAGAACTACAAAAAGGAGTTAAATAAAAACCACTCCTAATCTATTCTTAATTACACTAGAAAAAGTGAGAAAAATCTTTCCTGCTTACTCTTTTTAAAATTCTATATCAAAGTCATTTGTGTGATTTCCTAACTATTCCTCTCTTAACAGAGAGGTGCTAGAGGATGGTGCATGACAGAACATTTGAAGGAGGAAATTATGCATAGGAAACCAAGGACTATGTCTGGAAGTCTTTGAGAGCTAGGAGTCCAAACCCTTTTTGACTTCATCCCCTATTTGCAAAAATACCCTAAGAATATACCAGAACGTATTCATATTTTGGCAATACAGACCCAAGTCTGAATTATCCATAAACTCTTTATCTTTGGAACACCAGCAACGATTCCTGATACATGTAGTGAAATACATGACACATACAACTTACTTATTTGGCTATATCATTAATATATACTCGGAGAGGGGATGAGTAACAACTCTGTGTAAAAATGTAGGCAGAAGTCAGCAGCTTGGTTGGCATTTGTGACATTTTGCAGCTTTTGGCAGTGAAACATTTTTGCTATTTGGTAGTGATTCTCCTACCTTACACTAAAACTGGAAACTGCTAGGTTAAAATAATTACTTATATTTTTGAGATGCAGGTAAGACAAAAGGACAAACAGAGAAAGCTAAAGTGATTGAAGGTTGCTAGCACTAGCTCCTAGCAGCTTCCACAGGCCCTGGCCATGTTCCATTACTACCCCAACAGGTCCTCTGCATTATCTGAGATCTTCAAGAAGTGACAATGTATAGGTCAACATTTCAGGCATAAATAATTTCATGGTTACAGTTTGACACAGACTAGCAAAATCTTTTAGCTGAAGCACAAGACATACAAAAGATATATGTTGAAAACATCTATCACCACCACAGTGACCCAAAGTTAGCAGTCAGAATGAAAAAAAAGGCTCTTTGTCAATCCAGTGTTCAGGTAAGAGCTCAGTTCTGTGAGGTGCCAAGCAAACCTATTAACATGAGGACAGCCTTAAACTCCTAGTGAAGTAACTCTGAACCTCCTGGGAAGCCTTTGACACTTCAAAGGCTTAGGATCTGAATTCATATCAAAACTCCCCTGATCTTTACATGGAGCTCTGATGACCCCAAAGCCAGTGCTGACTGCTGCTGAGAATGAGGTGTTTCAAGGTGAGAGAGCCCAGCACTCACACCAAGTACCATGCTAAAGTACAAATAAAAGACATCAGCTCTGATACCCAAATTCCCAGAAGCACCAGCTGTGTCTCCAGTAAGACCCTCAAACTGTCAGCCAGAAATAGCAGCCCAGATTCACAGTAAAATCTGTCAGAACTACACATAAAGTTCACCAGGGGAAGGGGAAGGCAAAACTCCTACAAACTTTTAAGAAAAGCAAGACCCCAATGTGTAAAAGATTTTTCATCTTATCTTCAACTATGGAAGCTAAATATTTGCAAAGTTTCCCATAGTTTTGCAAGAAATATTGCTAATACTGAGAGAATTTAAAATACTTGCCTAAGCCAAGAATATAAAGTGTTTAATGGCAACCTCTAAAAATCTCTTGCATATAAGTACAGAATGTATTTTCAATACACAGTGGACACAATTAAAACTACAAACGTTTGACACTGGGCAACCCCCTGCCACAGTTAGTCTGTACTCCTGAGACTTACTCATGCTGAAAATATGACAATATATTTAACTATTGCATATAGTTGGAGTTCACTTTTTCAGGCACACTGTATATTTCCACTAGAGCTCTTCTGATCTTGGAGGCACTGCTTTTAGATTTTAATTCCCTGACTTCTGTGCTCATTTATATCTTCTAGTGAGGTATAAAATTGTGCATACATGAGAGAGCAAGAAAGAGATCAGTCAAATATGCAGAATTTTAATAATGTTGTATCTAGTAAACAGCCAATAGTAGGCAATAATTATATTTTCTTTTTACTTTTAATTCAAGATGGATTTCAGTGTAGAAATAGAGGTCCAGAGAAACTAACAGAGACAGATATTTTGCACATAAGTTCTGAGACAACCTTTCTGCTTTTTTAAACCACTGACTTTATTTCTGCTCAGGCAGAAAGAAATAACTATTCACATAGGCAGGTACGGGTTCATGGTCAGTACTGTTCCTTAGTCAGCTGTAAAAATAGGCTTTGATTAAGAATGCATGGAGCAGACCTCTTTTTCTAAGTCTGCATCTGCTAACTAAGTTCACGTGGGCAGTTTCAGAAAGACTGGCAATCAAGAAGTGAGAGTCCTACCTTGAACTTGAAAAATCTGCTTTCTCTAAAGCCATAAACTGCAGCTGCCATCAGAAACAGACCCAATTGCTTTTCTTTTTCACTTTCCAGGGCAAGCAAATCTATTTCCTGTTACAGTCTGTACTTACAGTTTAATTCTATCTTATGACTTAAAGACTAAAATATTTGAGAACCACTAAGAGTCTTCCAACCAGTTAAAAGAGGGAAAATACAAAACTTAAAACAGATGTTCTGTAATGTATTTAATTTATTTTGGCCACCCATAAAGCTGTGGCTTATGTTAGTGCCAACCAAGTCAAAAGCAACAGACTTCTACAGAAACACTATGTGATATATTTTAGAATGACCAGGCATGGGGAGCACCTTTCAATAAACTCCCATTTATTAAGTGATTTTCTTTGTCAGAAAAAGAAAATATGAATTACTGAAGATATGACATTTCCATACTTGGGCCATTCCATGGGGCAATTTGCAAAGTTTATGCAGCTTTTTTATGTTCCTGTACCCCAGTGTATATCTTGGAAAGCAGATAAATGTACACATTGAAAGTGGATGAGTTTGATGAAATTTAAACAACTGAAGATAACATCTTTAGAAAAATATCATGTAAATAACAGATACTGTATATGAAACAATTATTCCAGAGACACTTAACAGTTGAAGAAGTTCTAGTAAATTAAAACTATCTTATCTAAACAGTTGTCAGACTTGAGCTAGTATAAACCTTTCACTTTTTCCTATTTTTAAGAATGGGAAAAAAAAAAAAGACATCTCAAAAGTTAAACCCATGAGACCCCTAACACTTCCTGTAGTACTTGCTGATAATATGTGTCGTGGAAATTACAGTAAAAATAATCATATTGAAATTTCCCCTGCACCTATCTTATTTAGACTGAGAAATCAACTCTCAACATCAGACCCCCTCTAACTCAACACCTTCAGTAAGGTACTGCAGGCAGGGGGACAAAAATCAACAATAGAGAGTGGTTGGTCTCAAAACATGTCTTTATTGACAATTTTCTGCACAGAACACAGGGCTTATAAAGTGGATATAATTTACTAACCTGTCAAAAACATTCTAGGGAAAGCATAAGGAAAGTACAATGGATGTATTTTAGGGAAACAAAACAGCATTAGAAGTTTTAATCTGTATATTTTGGCTTGTTATCCATATATTGAAAGAAAAGATATTTTTCACCTTTGTTCTCAGAAGTGGCACAGAAATTGAATTACAAAAGTTAATTAGACAGTATTAAAATGTGAAAGCTACTTCACTACAGCAAACAGCAGTACAGACTTTGACAACATATATAGGTGCAGATTCTTAGAATGTGAGCTTTTAATGCAAAATATTTTTTTTAATCAAATGGCCAAAATGTATTTTGACCTAATAAATGAGTATGAAGTTCATTATTATCAAAGCAAGTGCAAATACAGAAAGCTCACTTTTAATTCAGAGGCATGCTTAAAGCAGTTTGAAAGCAAAATATCCTTTACAGTTTTTTCTCCAGGTAAAACTGTTCTAACTCTGACTATCCAGCATTTGCCAGTGCTTTCCTTCCCAGACAGGCACACTTTTGAACTTGCAAAAGCCAGAATGCCAAAAGTGCCTCCCCAATATGTTGACTAAGGGCTGTAATTCATTTAAATTATGCAACTGGATTCCCACAGCTTGGCTTGGAGCTCAATTCAATACCAATGATCCTGTCTGCTAATATTGTCCTACTTGCAGAGAAGGCAACTTATATTGAAGTTCTGACAGTAATTAACAGAGCAAGTAAATGTTGACATGAGTGACAAACGCTGGTTATTAGTTACTGTGAGACCAGTGCTGCCAGCTGGCATTCATAGCATTCTGCAGTAATAATCCCTTGTTTATTTCTTAGGATATTGTTTATAATTTGTTTGTATGTATTTTATTTCAAGTTAGAAACAAATCAGCACAAAAACCAATCCAGGTAACAGCAGCAAGACCCTCGATTTTCAAGCAAGTAATCAACAAGAAAGCATGCAATCAGCATCACTGGGAGAATGCATGGGGGACTAGAGTATAGGAATTCTTATCCTATATAAAGCTATGTAGCCTTGCACAAACAGCCTTTGGCATCTTGTTTCTGGCCTACCTGGACAGTAGCAAAACATGTTTATCAGACCATGCAAGCCCAGAACCAGAACTGCAAGCAGTTAAAAACTGAAGGTCGCTAAGCTGCAAAATTAAAACATGCTTCTATGCTTTAGCTACACAGACAATGATAAAACAAAGCCTCCACAACCACCTGTAATAATATGCCTGTTCTGCTAGCAATTCCAAAGTACTCAGCAACACAAGGTAGACATTTTCTGCAGCTGGTTTTACAGTACATTCCTGCCAAATTGTTGTCTCGTCTCCTCTTACCTTCACATTAGTCCGGAGTGCACAGTAACATGCAAAAAACATTGCAGTAAACAAGGAGCATATGGACCAGTATTCAGCGTCTCTGCTCTGCACAAACGGTACACACACGATCCCGAGCATGTGCTACTAAGGAGCATCCGTTCCCTCTGTCAGTTTGAAAATGCATTGATCTCTGTTTTTCTGACTACAGAAAGACATGTCTTGAAGGCACTGAGTGAAAGCTACATATCTCTTCATCGACTATATATAGAAATATGCCCAGTTATTTCAATTAGCAGAGAATTCAGCAGCTGAAACTTGGACCTCAGTTGCTTTTCCTTCCAGCATTTTAAATTCAGGGGAGAAAAAGGAGGGGGAACTCACCCAGAGGGGAAAGGTGAGGAATTAAAATGTAAGCAGCGAGTTACTTATATTTCCCCCTGGCTTTGATGTTTTTCTTTCCAGTATTTTACAAACGTTAATGGTTTGTAAAAATGAAGAAAGGTTTCTCTTCCAGGTCTCAGATTTACTGTGGATTCTGCACTGTTTCTGTCTGCTCTTGTTAAAGATGCAGCATCCCTTTTAACAAAGACAACGTCATCAATCATGACAGATTCAACATGTTCTACTTACAAATACAGTCTCTGATTAAGGACAATGGCTGTCTGGCTTATTAATGTTTCCTCAATGCAAGTTCAGTCCCCTGTGCTCATCTATTTTTAAATAAAAAGTCCCACCTACTCCTTCACTCTCATGTCATAAAAATGCAGCGGACTAGTTCTAAACATCCTCAATTGCATTGTGCTCCTAGCTCAGCCACTGGACATCATTTTCAAACTGTTTTCTTGCTTGCTATGATTAGAAGCACAGAGAAAAATTAAAATGAAAGCAGAAAAATCCTGGAGAAGGCTATGTCCTCACATTTGTAACTACATATTCTGAATTCAAACTGCTTAAATATCTTCCAGGAGGAGGGAACTGAGAACGTAGCCAGAAGGCAAAGCTTTAATTCACAAGCACAAAAATAAGATCAAACCACTTCTCTCACTCCAGTCAATTGCTGGGATGCTACAAATTAACTGATTGTTTCCTGTACTGCAGGAACACAAAGTCAAAGAATCAACTCTCTGTTGATTTTACAGCACCAGGAACCTATATTCCTACTGAATTATGAAGCAGTCTTCAGAAATAAAACCAGAAACGAGCTTTCTTTTTCTTTTTTTTTTTTTCACTGCAGCAGATACTGTGGGAGGCAAAGAATGGAAAAGGCTTTACTACCTCCTTCTCTAGCAGCACAGAACAATTTGTGTAGGATAAGCATAACTTAATAGAAATATCTGCAGTGACTTTTAGAATATCTTTAAATAATGCTTTACATAAACCCCCTTGGAAATCTGCAGAAATACTGAAGTCCTATCCAAGTCAGTGGGTACCTTTCTGTGGGCAATGAGGTGAGGAATCTTAAACAGAAGGACATGCACTTAAAGAATTAAAAAAAAAGGGGGGGGGGGGGAGGGGAAAAGAAGCCGGGGNAGGGGGGAAGGGAAAAGGCAGCAGGGTTTTTTCCAACATCTTCCTAAAGACAAGCTCTCAGAAACTGTCGTCAACTCCAAGTGAACAGCTATTTTTAGCCTGTCATTGTTTGTGCCTTTTTTTAGGAATGAAAAAGGCAGTCGTGTTTAAAGCTAGATATTGCTCTACAGTGTATCTTAAGACAGCTACTTCATTTGATCCCCAGCTCCATCTGTCATACAAATTAAGTAATTAGAAATCACAACATTCTTTGGCACAAGCACTGACTTCCAGAACAAAAGAGATCAACTCTGCTCTTAAATCTAATTCTGCAGTTGTTATTAGTAAGGAAACTGAGGTCTAGATGCTATAGTTCATAAAGCTGGGATATCCCAAAGTTAAGATAGTTCAGACTTCACCTGCAGCAATACCCATCTAACAAGCCAAAACGTAGTAACATGTTGCTCAGCTAAAGCATGAGAGAACTAAAGTACTCAAAAGAATAGAAAGGCAAAGGTTTATTTTGCAGTACAGTACATCAACAATTAAAACCAAGCATCTTAGCCATTATAATTGAAAAAAATCACAGATCTTGGGGAATTCTGATCCACCAGAGAAATGCAATTCAAGAAGCAAAGATGAGTAGATGCACAGTCCTGAACAAACAGTGAGGTAAGGCTCAGGCAAGCATGTAGCTGCATATGAAAATCAAATCCAAGTCTCCTTTCTCTCAAAGGAATTACACAAGTTTTGAGTCAGCAAAGTCTTTGAAACAACTTCCTCCTTCACAATCCTAAAATGTTTTGGGATTTAGACAAACAAATCCAACATGGGGAAAATAGGAATCTCACAAAAAAGAAAGTAAGGCTGTGTAACTATATGATTCCCAAGCAATCACCTGTGTAAAAGGCTTCAGACTCATTTAGAAAATCAAGAAGTATTGTAGTTCCAAAGGCTTCTCTCAGAAAGAACTCCCATGACTCCTGAGTGCCTAGAAGGAAAAGTTATCTAGGAAATTATAGACTATGACCTTAATAACTCTGTAAGAGTGAAAAGGGAAGACTCCCATGCATGTGGCAGATGCCTCCTATAAAAATTGTGGGGCATTGGAGAATTTGCTGGAAAATTGAACTCTGTACCAACCAACAAGGTATTTCTTTGCTAGCAGACCAACCTAACACATTTAGCAGGGGCTACATCAGATAATCTACACAAGCATACCCCTGCAGGGTATGTTCACCTTTGCCAAAACATTTCTTATTGCATCAGTCTAATTGTTAAAGGCAGCATTCTCATCAAGGACAAGTAATATGTTATTACAATTAGCAGCTACTCAAAAATGTCACATTGGTCATATTGACGGTCTTTGACATACTGTTATCAACTCTAAGTGAGAAAAAAGCTTGCCCAAGTCTGCCAGACACAACAAAAATAGCAGAATATTTCAAGTGCTCAAGACCTCTTTAAACAGGAGACCAACGAGAAGAACCCAACAGATGAAAGAAGTTACTACCGTTTAAAATAAAAGTGTTTAAGTGTAAAAGCAGAGAGACAATAGTCCAAAAAACTGCATTAAAGACTATCTTCAAAAAGACACAGAACTTGTGGCCTGAATATTCTTAGATGACAGAAATCACTGGAGCCACTATCTTGAACTGTGAAATTTCATCATTACTTTATCCTCCTGTGCCTTCAGAAGCACAAAAGGGAGTCTCAGAGGGAATTTGCTGCCCTGAAAGACCTTGATCTCAGGAGATCCTGAGGGCAGTCTCCTTAGGAGGAGTTGGGGGGATAGTCCTCTGCAGCATCTGTCACTGCCCAGAGGAAGAGCAACAGGAGCTAGTAGTAGTACTAATAGTAGTACTAAAAATGCTCTATTGCCATCACATCCCAAAGCTGTGGTCAAGGCTGCAGCACTATACAAGCACAAAACAAAGCAGATAGCACTAGTAAAATCTTGTAGGGGAACAAAGAATATTTTCATCCTCAGCAGCCTAACCATTTTCAAGGTTTGTTTGGATTATTTTTTTTACCAGGCATCATGGAAAGGGTGGTGGTATTCTAAAGGAGAGTAACAATAAAAGCAATAGACTAAAAATGCAGAAAAAAAAGTGCAACACTCTCCAGTCTTTACTCTACCACAGTGCAATGTGCCCCACTTCATCACCTCATTTAAGCACTAGATTTCTGGGTAAATATGATAAAATATTTCTAAAAGGCTTGCTGCAATGAGATAGATTCTATGATTACCCTCTGATGATCACAAGAAAAGCAGAGGTTGTCTACAAAAGACAGAAAATAGAAGGGGAAAATGCTGAAGAAAAGGGTGCATTGTTGTATGAGTGGACAGGGAGAAATGATTGTCCTGTCCATCAAAAGAAGGGGAGTGAATGTCTGCTGAGAGTTGGACATAATGTGGAGGTTTGTAAAGTCATCTGTAAGGTCTGGCCATGCAAGTCTTATTAGTACCAACATTGATAATCCATGCCTCTGACTTTCAGCAGCCAGAGGTGTATTTCTCCCTCTTTTTTAGTTATGCTGGAGGTACTGGTTTTGCACTCATGGCACTATGGCTACAGTCACGCTCCATCACACCCAGTCTTTGCACACAGCAGTGATACAATCTATATAGCACCCTAGGCCTACATTGCTCAAATGCCTCTGATTTCAGCACAGGAGCTTTAAACTGTAATGATTTAACTCCTCTTCCCATTTCTGAGTCTTTAAATTTTCATTGAAATGTTATTTTCCACAGCTACGGGAGGTTCTTCACACAGAAAATATCCCTGTCGGGGCATGGGATATTGCAGGAAGCACTGATGCAGACTGCAGCTCTTGGGTGCTCTGGGCTCTACAGTTCCTAGGTGGAAAATTTGGACTACTGAAGTGTGAATTGAGTCTGTGGGGTATCTGGAAAACACTGCAGAAAGAAAGGGCAACAAAAGCCAAAACTAGCAAGAAGACTTGCTTGGGCTTTCCACTATAGCAAAGTCTAGTAATACCATAACATACAGAGGAACTAAATCAGCAGCTTGAGCTCAGCAAGTCTTATAATTTAAGAAAAGAGAAAGAAAAGCCTGAACAGATTATTTACAAACTCTTGTCTCCAGTACTGCAAATATTTTTCTGGCATTCTGATGCAAAAGTTGCTGTGTCAAATATTCTTCCTCACTTCCAGGCCAGTAAACAGCAAAGACCTTCCCCTGGGCTGATTTAACTTAAGCCACTGTTTTTCCTGCAAACTTTTTGTTTCTTTTTTCCCCCCTCACAATCTTAATACAATTAACTGATTTTTTTAGCATTTAATACTTTTCTTCCTAATGCCCTATCTCTCTACTTTTGTCCTCTCTGGCTGCATTGAGAAAAGGTTTTGATTAGATATATGTGAGAAAAAGCACATAATTTACTTAGAAATCATCCCTTCTCAATATTAAATTTATATGTATTTTATGAATTAAGCTCTTGTGGTTAATATTTCAAAACAGTCATAAAACCTATTATAATAAGCAAATTTAAAGAAACTATATGGCAAAATAATAAATGACAGATAAGTGAACAATAACCTGATCCTGTGAGTCTTTTCTATGAATCTGAATTCCTCAGGAAAGGCTTCCTCACTGCTCCCTATGACCCTAAACCAGGATACTGCAAAATAACCATAGAACTATAGAATGCTTGGGGTTGGAAGGGAACTTTACAGGTCATGCAGTCCAATGCCCCTGCAGTGAGCAGGGCCGACACCTTCAACTAGATCAGGTTGCTCAGAACACTCTCCAACCTGACCTGGAATATTTCCAGGGATGAGGCATCTACCACCTCTTTGGGCAACCTGGGCCACCCTCATTGTACAAAATTTCTTCTTTGTATCTCGTCTGAATCTCTCCTCCATTAGTTTGAAACTGCTCCCCCTTGTCCCATCTCAACAAGCCCCATTAAAAAGTCTCACCCCATCTTTCTCCCATAGGTTCCTTTAAGTACTGAAAGGTTGCAATAAGGTCTCCCTGGAGCCTTTCTCTTCTCCAGGCTGAACAACATCAACTCTCTCAACCTTTCTTCATGGGAGAGATGCTCCAGTTCTCTGATCCTTTTTGTGGCCTTCTCTGGACCTGCTCCAACAAGTTTATGTCCCTCCTGTGCTGAGGACCCTAGAGCTGGAAGCAGTACTCCAGATGAGGTCTCATCAGAGCAGAGCTAGAAAATCACCTCCCTCAGAAAACAGAGGTGCAGAAAGGACTTGGATTAAGCTTCACAAAGCATCTTGACTCATTTTTCCTCTGCTGTACCTGTAACCTATGGATCAAGTTTATTTCATACCCCATCCTATCCAACTGCCTGAGAAGATGTGACTCTATTGTAGCCTTCACTGAGACACTCAGGCTGTGAAGAATTTTTCAGCTCTGAAGAGCCACACTTGAATTTCCTAATCTTCACTCAAATTGATGAGTAACACCTCTCCACAACATGCATTTGATTTTGTAAGTAAGAGAAAACACACATATTCACAAGTATACAGGGATGTGGTCGTATGCAAAGTGTGTGCATTTGTGTGAGACAGAATACCAAAAGTAAAATAAGAAAGGGAGTATGTTCACTGTTGTTCTCTATAGAAGCTAATATAGAAGGTGGATAAGTCTTTCTAATATACCCTGTCTGTGGTTCAGCCCAGACAGATGTAGAGCTCAACACAAGGTAAAAAACACAATTAGTAGCCTATATATTCCCCCACCCCCCAAAAAAGGCATGATTGTTTGAAAAACTTGGGGAAAATTGTCTACCTTTCCATCATTTGCTATCACTCCCCAATTCTGAATTAACATTTTACTTTTATAATTTATGAACTATAATTTATGAACTAAGCTAATTCATTTAAGCATAAAATCCACATTTCCATGGAAACAGCATGAATGAAAAAGGAATGAACTTCCAAAGTTCAACTGCATTTATTACAGTACTTAAAAATAAACCTCCAGCAATTTTCATCCAGGAAATTACTGTAGTCCTTTTGTATGAAAACAAAACAAAACAAAAAAATAAAGCTCTTATGGTAAATTTGCATAAGAACAACTTGATTTTAAAGACCTGTATGTTTCAAAACACCTAGGACTTTATTTTTTTGTACTGTGATGTTAGTTCAGGAAACTATTTAAAGGCAACCTATTATTAGATTGAGAAATATGATATAAAATCATGTAACAGTGGAAGCAATCTATGTTTTCATGAAAACACAGGTTTAGGTTTTCTGGGGGTTTGTGGGGTTTTTTGATGTAGACAATATTTTCATTAAGCAGGCATTAAGTGTTATGTTTTCCAGTAGAGAGTACAATGATGGATATTCATCAGCCATTTTGTAACTATTCATCTTCATTCAACTGGTAACAGTTATTACCTTAATAATGTTAACAAACCTCAGCTAGAAATCTGATGAATGAGATAAATACAGTATTTTGAAAATATGTTTAAATTTAACTGGTTCTTGAGCAGTTGTTTCAAACCTGCATAGTGTTTGCAAACAAAGGATAATTATGAGTGAAACCATTTACAAGGAAATTAGTATGTTCTCTATGTTTTAATGATCTCAAATCAAGAGTCACAATATTTCTAGGAGGCTTCTGACTCATAAGTAAATTATTTGGCTTAGTAAAGAATAAATAGGTAGTCTTATTCTAATAATCAATCTCAAAATCGATTTTCTTTCTTTAAAAAAGCTCAAAATAAGCATATTACAAAACAAAGGAGGAAAAAAAACTCTTAGTAGAGAGAATTCTATCTGAAATACAGCCAAACAAACCCAAATAATGCACCTCTATATCTGTAAATACATGATCCATTTGTAATCAGAGTTCTTGCAAGGGCAATTTGTCTATGGAATCTAAGTGTGCTTATATCAGGCATCATGCTTATTATTTATGTGTAACTATATACCTAATGCTACAAAAATCCATGTCAGCAATGTACCTCTAAGAAAGCTGGTGATGTATATCTGTATCACCTTTGGGACCTGTGACTTCCAACATTCGAAGACACTGAGCCAATCTAGATACTTTTTCCTCCAGTACAATCCAAATCATAAAAATAATCCTCAGACTGAGTTTAAGAATTTGTCCCAGCATGAACAATAAAGTATTCAAAAACTCCTGTAACTGACTGCATCTTTTCCTCTAGAGTTTTACCAATTATTTCATTCCTTACTTCACCTCCCTTTATAGCTATGAAATCAAAATATTTTCAGCTACATTTCACCCTTCATGAACTGTCACTTACAAGCTAACATCACTCTACTGCTGAATCTTACGTCAGATATGATGCAATTTTACTCATTTACACTAGGTACTCACAATGAGTTTTAAAACTTAGGCACCATTAAAAATGGGGAAATACATGTATACATATATACATGTGTAAATATGCATATAGCTATCAACTTCTTTGTATCAAGATGTTAATTTCCATATACATGTCACTATAACAAGAGGAGCACTGCTCACACTGCTTTCCCCCCCTTTCTGCTACATCCCTGGCATGTTAACTGTGCCTCCTACACACTAATTGGATTATTATTTCTAAATTGCTAAAATAAGGTGAATGGTATCTCCTTTCAAATAGGATTCCTAAAACAAAAGTACTCTTGAGCATTAGTGGAGAAATCTACATCCTCTAATTTATGCCCAGCCAATGAGACAACACAGTTTTGAATCCACTGTTGCTTTTGAGAATTTCAGCTAGCATTCCTGAGAACTGTTGTTGAGAAGGTCTGTCTCAGCAGTGAGGTCTAACCTCTTTAGGGTCTTTAATTAGTGGAATCACTGTGTTCTTATGCCCAATGTGTACTGACTGAGACATTATTGTCACCTTTTTCCTCAACCTACAAAATACTTTCAACAAGTTATATCTCAATAGAAACTTTTTACACTGATAGTATCTGGTATGGTATGGCTAGGCTTCGCANAGTATCTAAGTAATTCTATTATTTGCCAGTAGTTAAAGAACATTTTGGCACTGATATTACTGAAAACAGTTCAATTATTTCCAAGCAGTTAGAGGTTTCCTTTTAAGGTACCATGCCTTGCACAGTTCTTCCACAGATGTCCTCTTCTCACTTCAGTATTCCCTTAAATCACACGTAGTGAAGATCAGATAAATTCAGAGAATGTTTTCTGTTGAAATATCTTATAAAATGCAAATTGCTTCTATAATCTGATGATATTTCACAAGCTAACTGACTTTAGCTCTGCTTTCTCTGTACCAATTATAAAAGCTAAAAATCTCTGGCAATCTTTCAGGCTATGAGGCTGTCTAGAAACATTTTGTTATTACTTCTATATGCAAAATTATTCTCAATGTAGTACACAGGGTCAATATCTCTTTTGCACGGAGGACAAGACTGAATGAGACATGCATGCTAACAGCAGAATATCAATTGACTAGAGCTGTATTTATCTGAGAGAAAAAAATTGTTCCCTCATACTTTATTTAGATAGTTTTAGAAATAGCACTCCACTTGACTCAAAGAATTTGTAGAATGCCCTGTTTCACATGTTAACAAAAAATAATATCAAATCTCATAAGAAAACAAAGCCAGAGTCTACTGTCAATCATCATTCAAGTAATCTTTTAACTCTACCAGAGTCATAAAGATCTACAGTCCTACAAAATATGAGACTCTGGCCCAAAAAAATAAATAAAATCATAGTAAAATACGATATATGCTGAGTGAAAATCTACCTCTACAAAAGCCAACAGTAAAAAAAAATCTTACTAATTTTAGGGAGTTTTATTGATGTTCTTTCAGGTATAAAAAAAATTTAATGCACACACAACAGTAGTGAGTTTTATGCAAATTTCAGTCGTAAAGAGTGGTGCTCCCTGGTATGCTTTTAACAGATTATCAGATCTACTTTAGCTATTGGAGAAAAGCAGAATCATGCAATGTGAGAACATCCTTTTCTATCCTTTGCTCATCACCTCATTGAAAGTGGAATCCACGTATTGAAATGTGCTTTAAGAGGTGTTTGTGAATATTTTTCCAGTAACAATGGCTAGGACATCAAATAAAGTATAATGACACCATACAATTATTAGATAGTATTCTGGACACAACAATACTGACATTTGAAGAATTTCAGGTACATTCTTGGGTGCCTTTAACCCAAGTGTGGTTTCTTCATTTGGTTCCTACATGGAGTTTACTCCCATTAACACTGAAAAAAATGATGGAAAGTATATAAGCTAGTAGTGATTCCTCAGAAAGTGAAGGAGATTGAGTTTGGTCCTGATCTAGATTATAGAAATACTGTGTGGGTCTCACCCACATGGCAGAATTGCCTAAATACTATCATTGTAAAAAGTTTCTATTAAAACACAACTTGTTGAAGATATTTTGTTTGCAGAGATAAAATTTTCAGTGGTTAAAAGTTGAAGTGAACCATTTTGACTTCTGTGTGGAAGTACATTTGAAGGGCAGGTGGACAGGAGATCTTCCAGCCTGCATTTATCAAGCAGAATGGAGGAAAAGCCACTAAGAGTTGTTTGTTAATGACTCAGCAAGCCAAGTCAAACTGGACTATAAAAATATTTTCACAAGGGAGCAGGATCAGTTGTGAGAGATGACTCATGCCTAGAAAATAGAAGAATGCATTTGGGTTAGTCTTGTGTGAGCTAGAGAGATGCAATACAGCTGTTGTTTTCTTTTTTAAAGCCTGAGTCTGAAGAGAGAAGTGAGTGAAATAAGTAAAAATAAACATACACCATAGGAAGGGCTTTTTCCCATCCTCCACCAAACCAACACAAGAAAGCAGCTTTGATGACTCTTGTTCTTTCACAAAACCTGTGGTGTAATAAGGTAATGAGAATTATATTTATTGCTTGACAGACTGTGTTTATGTGAATAAGATTATCCTTTGTAATAATAAGAAAGTTTCTTTCTAAATACTTGTTCAGAAATTTGCTTATTAATGCATGTTGCTGCTGTGTACAATGCTCTTGGAAACCAAGCCAAATGACAAATCACTAAATGGGCAGATGAGTGCTGCCTCTGGCTAGGAAGTCAGGTTGGACAGCCCAGGCCTTGTGGACCAAAAGATGTATCTCTTTGCTAATCCACACTTGCATAAAAAGCACAAGACTGGAACAACCTGGAAAAGCTTGCAATGCCCTGGTTGTCGTTGCCCATGACAGAAAGTTGTCATTTCATACTTTTGCTTTGCATTGTTCTCTGCTTCTTGCTCTGTGTTTTCTATAAATAGTGTCATTTCACACCAATTTATGAGATGGATTTTTGTAAGAGATGTAGACATTCCAAAGCTATAACTCAAGCTATTAAATCTCAAAATTAAGCTATGCAATGTTCAGAAATGTTGGGCACCTGCTATATTTAAAACTTTTCAACATGTCTCAATACTTCTGCTATACATTAGTTCTCTGTCATTTGACAGTTCTTTGCACTGAAAGAGCTTGTTGAATATTTTAGAATCAGCATTACAGTACCACCACTTCAGTGAAAGAATTATAATTAATTTTTCACAATGGCATAACTCCAAGGCATTATGAAATACAACTTCAGTGTATTCTTTAAGCAGCAGTGTCCCAGTGTCATATTGAACAATTGTGTCTATGGCAACATGTTCCTATTATCACATTACCATCATCTCTGAATATTTTTTAGATCATTAACATGGAATTCAATGTTAATTGTTGACATCAGAATGAAAATTGATGTTCATGCATAAAGCACCTTCTGCTTACTTATTGCCTTACACAGCTTGAACAGTAAAACCTTTTTTGCATGAACAGAACTGGGAAACATTTGAGACCAAAATAGATCACAATTTACTTTTCATTTCCTGGTTTCAGCTACTACAAGAAAGATCCATTTATTCATTATTTCATTATTGCACAGCAAAAGTGGAAAAAGTAGAATGTTACTTTTCTATACTAGAACACAAACTGGAGCAATCAGAGCCTGAATTGAGAGTCAGGGCTCTCAGGACCTCTCTTTCATCTTAGGTGTGGTAAACAGGTCTACCGCTCAGTTTACTCATCTGCAAACTGCTACTTAAGGTATCATTCCCAGTAATCACTCTCAAAATGACAGTGTTCTTATTACAACTCCCAGTTATTGCTGTTCTGCAACTGTACTGCAACTGCATCTTACCTTTCAGTAAGGACACGCTTCATTTGCAAAGCTTTACATGACAAGTGTAAGTAATAGCAGCTAATATTTTTCAAGTCAATTCTTGCGATTGATCTGAAATATTTGATTTCCTTAATCTGAGAGAACACATCTCTATGCTCATTGAATCTTTGTGCTCTACCACCTACAGTGTGCAGCTTTGTGCTTTACCACCTACAGCATTTCCAAAAGTATTTTTCTCTATGTGAATGCCTTTCTCTATCACAAGATTAATTTCAAGAATGGAACTTGATCTTTCTCACAATCCTTCTAGCACATATTGAAGATATCTCTAGGTTGGAATCCTATATATATAGAGGGGGGGAAATAGAAACCAACTCATCAAGAATTTAGCACTGCTATATTCTTAGTAAAATACCAAAATCAGTGAGATGCTTTTATTAATATTTCTCTGGGCTTTACACTAGAATATGCCATAAACATACTCAGGCTTCTGTTCAAATAACCTCATCATTATTGTGTTAATGTTTTCCTGGTATGTGTTTTCACATTCCACTGAGCCATAGTTGACAATGGTAGCTATGCAACACTCAGAACAGCCTTCACTTTGCCTCTAAGAACCTTTCTCTGCCCTACTCCTTCTTATTTTACTGTATTATTTCCAGTCACTCTACAATCTCCACAGAAAACAAGTTCAAGATGAAGGGCATGAGAGGGGAAGGGAATTTGTGCCCTGTAGCCAGAAGTTCTGAAGTAGCTTCTGACAGTTGTATGCCTGAAACATCATTCAGAGCTATGTAGGTAACATGTCAGAAGGTCCAGCTGCAGAAATAGGACACAGAAAAAACTAGTAAAGGAATATTCTTTAATTCCAAGAAAAAGAGAAACTACATATGAAAAATCTAGTGGAGCAGTAGTTGCTCTCTATCCTTTGCAGGTCAGGAGTTCACTGGTGTGACCAACAGCCCTTAAGATGTAGTTTAACTCCCTTCTTTGCCATAGGCACATAAGTGTGATATAAGAGCAAGATGTTTAACCAGTGTTTAACCTGCAAGATCTAAGGTTCTTATATATGAAGATCAGCTCATGAGCATGATCAGGTCTTTTAAACATTGTAGAATGATCAGATGCTACCAAAACAACTACAATAAAAGCAATGTTAAATCAAGTCTACCTAATCCCAACTAATCTGGGACATAGCCTAACACCTAAAACCCTTCTAAAGCCTCAAAAAGCCACCCAGCCTGCTAGTTCTGCAGAATTCCTCTATTTATCCTTTTTCTCTTTCTTTGGCTGTGTATTTCCAGAGGCAAGGGAAACTAGTGGCTTGCTTACACTTCAGTTGGATAGGATTGACATTTCCTTCCCACACTCCCAGAGAGGACACAGCAAGACACCCACCCTCCAGCACACTGCCTTGAATCCCTTCTTTACCTGCTGGTGTGAGACAAGGAGATACAGTGCACAGCAAGCAGTCCCTGGGAAAGTAGCAGTTCTGCACCTATCTCACTTCATGGGTCCCAGTTGCCCTATTTCCCACTCCTTCATATTACAGCAGCTCACAGGGCTGGAGAACAGGTTCCTACCCACTCCACTGCCCCCCAGTCCCATGCAGGACAGAGTGTAGACAGGCAGGGGGAACCCTATTCTCTACTTTGAAGGAGCTAGTCGCATTCCCAGTCTCACATTCCCCTGTACATTTGCCATGACCCAGCAGCCTGATTCCACAGAAATACTGAAAATACTGAGTGAAGTATTCTTCAGCCAAAATGATCCTCAGGCTTCACACTCTAGCATATCTCAATATTGCAGCCTGTAAAGTAGTGCACTGATATCTGTTCTAGCTCTAAAGAAGCAAGCTGCAATACTGGTATTAGAACAGCATGGTGTCCATAGCTGAGTGTCCTTCCCCAAAATGGGTAAATCAGCCTAGAGCAAACATCATTGACTGCGATCTACACACAGGCCTGTGACTCCTTGCTGTCCAGCATGCTCTCAGAAAGTATTCATTCAGAAACTGAAACAGAATAGTTCTGATCTCTGCAGATCATTTCAGCCCTGACTTGTCCCATACCAAAGGTAGAAACTTCAGTATTGGTTGAGTTTCTCCCCAGCCTGCAATGACAGCCTCCCTGAGGGTCCCCAACCAGCAACTTGCAGCACAAAGGCATTCAACTGAAGAAACCATTCTGCTGTGTAATCAAGTGTTTAAACAGCCATTGTAAGCAGACCATGGTGCATGTGTGCACAGTTCTACACATATTAATGTACCTAGAAAATGATTAGGCATGATTTAGTCATCAAAAGAATACCTTTGCAAGAACTAGGTTTTCCCCATCATTTTTGTAATGGGGCACAAGTGAACCACAGAATAGGCCAGATATGACAAATAGTGGATCATCATTTATTAGCCTCATCTCCTTGGTGTGACATGGTAGATGGAATCAGTGATAAGAATACTCTGACCTAACTCAAGTTCTGTTAAAATTTTACCAAAGCCTATGATTGCAAACAACCTCTTCCAAGCAGTGGCACGTGTTCGTAAGAGTTTATGAGAAGAATGGCAGTGAATTTGAATCTGGCATGGATAGGCAGCAATTTGGTAGCAAATAACTTATTTGATTAATTAGTCTCTTTTATTGAAACTGCCCACACATTGCTTGCATGCTTCTCCAAATTATTTGTTCTACATCAATTACAAAAAATATTTTGTGCTGATATTTGTTTAACCTGCAAAGAGTTACCAGCAGTCTATTGTGAATCCTTTGTAGTCAAACTTTCAGTTATAGTGGTTAATTCTTACTGAATATCCATTTCTGTTTATAGACAGGGTAAGTTAACTCCTATGGTCATCTCCCTAAAATGGAATCCAAAAATCTTCAAGATATTGTTGGATTTTTTTTTTTTAATTCATGCTAGAATAACTTGAAAACCACCCATGAAAGTGAAAAGTGAAAAGCCAGAGTCCATGTAACTATGTGCCCAGTGAATATTCGTAGGCAATTCAAAGGGTTCATAATATTCTAGCTCTTACAAATGTACAATAAAAAAAACTGAATAAAAATCTAGAATGATAATCTACACATTGTAATTTCTCTTCCTGCTTGCTAAACTGTATTAATTCAAAAAGCCTTTTATTTCCCTAAAGAAAGGTGGGTGAGACACCACAGAAGAAAAAGTAGGAGTAAGTCTCTAAAGAAGACAAAAAACACCAAACTGAGAATAAGAGCAGAGAAGATGGGATCCAAAGCAACTAGAAGTGGATAAAACTACCTGTGGTGATGAACTAAATGCCTATTAGAGTTTACATGGAAGAGGGCAAAATGGGAGGGCCTGGGAACGGCAGTGGTGCCTCTTGCTCTTATCCCAAATGTAGATCCATGTTCGGGAAAGCTCTTCTATCTCCAGCCCTTCAGGAACTGTGATTTGTGTGGGAGAGCAGAATGTCATTCTTTATTCCTCACCCCTTTCAATTGGCACAGCACAACCTAGTTCAAATGTTCTGCTTGCCCTGTGCACACTGCTCCCAGAGGAATGCAGTGGATCCTTGCAACTTCACAAAAAATCCTCAAGCACAGAACTGATTTGGATTCTTAAGTTTTGCCACCTAGTCAGAGACTCCATAGCTGACAGCCCCCATCTGAAACCTCTGCTTCAAGCAGAAGGCATTTCCATGCTATGTTTCAGTGCGTACATGATGCAATTCTCAGTTTGTACTGGTGAGGTAGGAACTGCAGCTGGACAGAACAGGACTTGCAAACTCTGGATGAAGTTTGTGCATCCCTAAAGAGCACTAGCTTGGCAGTTCTTCTCTGTGTTATATCCTGTTAATGCTGAATAGAGTGCCTCCTTAGGTGCCTCCTTTTGCCCTGCTGTCCTGTTGTTCACCGTTCTGTACCTCACACTCATTTTCACTTACAATGTGTATTTGTTTTTTAGGCTTCTAGACCAGTCATTGGCATTTGCTCCTTCACTTTCCAATGAATCTTTCTTCAATTGTAAGGGATTTTATTTTTTTTAACAAAATTCATAGCAAGTAACTCCTTTAAGTTTATAGCTTAATCTTAAGCTTAGTCCAAGGTCCAACAATAAAGTCTCCTCAGTCATTTATGTTTAAATCATGAGATAAAACAACAGTAAGAAAACAAGCAAACTTCATATAGTAAAAGAAAAATCTTTATCCTTAAAATGCATCATCAAGTTATTCAAAACATAAGTAAAACATACCCACGAGTGGGAGCACAATTCTCCCACCTAAAATATTCATAAATTAATCTATGCCAATAAGCATGGGGAAAAAGCAGGTCCACTGGCATTTGAGCTATATATACATAGAAAAAAACTTTGTAAAAGAGGAAAAGAGCCCCGAGTCCTCCAAGAGGGAATAGAAGACAACTTTGATCATGTTTCTTATGACTATCACTTGGGGCATGATGTCTCACTGTTTGCTCACAGAATGTTAAAATCCTTGTGCCCCTGTAGCTCAGGCTGTACTGAGCCACTTTCAACTATTCTATGTTGCATACTTGAATAGTTCAAAGCAGATACTGCTCAGTAGCATATACTTTCTTCACAAGAGGTGGACGCTCGATTCTGCCTCTCATTCACATACCCAATTGTCCTGCCACTGCCTCTCCATGTTAAATGGTTATTTTCTGGTAATAATCCCACATAGGGCTTACTTTCAGCCTTCAGAAGGTTAACCAAAGGGTTAACATGCAGGCATAGTAAGAAATTAATAATGCTCCTCATTCCATCCAACCAGCCCACACACTTTCATTAACTAGGTTTACTAGTGAGCAGTGGTTGTCAGGGTTGATAAGATTCCTGTTGGCAATGACCAGTTGCTTTTAAATTGTTAGAGAAATTCCTAACATGCTGTTGCCAAATCCTGAAGTTGCCCATTAACATTTAATGTCCTGCCAATATCTAAGGGCCATAATGTGTGTGTAGCATACATCTTTTGCAAGTCCAGAAAAGGCACTGAACCCGTGGAAGACATCCATATGTATCAAGTTTAAATGTATAAATGCAAACCAGAAATAAAAATCTACCAGATGGAGCTGGGCAATGTGCCACATACCACTGAGTATTTGTGAAGTCCTGGCAACTCTAGAAATTAGTGCCAAGGAGAAGGATCAAGTGGACATGAAATGGAAGCTACCAAAGGAACTTGGGACTCAGCTCTTCAAAATGAAACTTTCCCAGTTGCAATCCCTAATACACTACACAGGAGAAACTGCAATGAATGAGAAAGTTCATTATTTAAGGCAGCACATTTATGCCAGATCTAAGTCCTTCTTGGGCACCATTCATAATTCTGAACTCTTTAATAAACATCTCCACAAACTTCATCCAAGTTCAATGCCAAGTTCAATGGAGACATCTACTTTTAACTTTGAGGACTAGACTCAAAGTTCGGGGGGACCTAATAGTGACTTTCCAGTACTTAAAGGGAACTTATAAGAAGGCTGCAGAGGGCCTGTTTGCAAAGGCCTGCAGCTAAAGGACAAGGGGCAATGGTTTTAAACTGGAGAGGAGGAGATTTAAATTGGACANTCAAGTGGACATGAAATGGAAGCTACCAAAGGAACTTGGGACTCAGCTCTTCAAAATGAAACTTTCCCAGTTGCAATCCCTAATACACTACACAGGAGAAACTGCAATGAATGAGAAAGTTCATTATTTAAGGCAGCACATTTATGCCAGATCTAAGTTCTTCTTGGGCACCATTCATAATTCTGAACTCTTTAATAAACATCTCCACAAACTTCATCCAAGTTCAATGGAGACATCTACTTTTAACAACTTTGAGGACTAGACTTTCTATTCCAACCCTCCCAAATTCCTCAGCTGGGCATGACTAGAGGTATGCTGCTATTTCTCCTGAATTTCTACCATTTTCTTTCCATATTGCCCTACTAGGAACATTAAAAAGCTCAACCTAAGTTAGACTAGCTACCATGATGTTGTTCACACCTACTTGCTTCTGACTGCCTGTGTTACATTAATAAAAACATATTCATTTACTCACTGTCAGCTGATAAAGCTGAAACTTTTAAAGAACTTGTAAACAAAACTGTAAAAGCAGAAAAAAATTTTGCAAACAATACATAACTAAGAAAAAATCATTTATGCACACTAATGATGTCACCAATTTCAACCTTCAATGTCTGAACAAATATTACTATCAATTAATAATGCATGCCACTTACAGAGCTCTTTTCATCTTGAAGGAGCTTTATAAGCATTGACTAATTAAATTGCCTGACCTTTTTCATTGTAATTTTATATAGATATATAAAATTTATATATCTATATAAAACTGAGAGCCAGAGGAGGGAACACCATGAGATGCCTAGGGACTTTAGTACCATCAAGGCAAGGGGAGAAAACTGGTTCTAATTTTATGCAGAATCTTCTGCTCTTTTTTTTTATGCGTGTTTTTCTTCTTCAGAGAAGCTCCCAGTCAGGTCAGATGACCCAGCAGAGGACATTCCTGTTACAATTACATCAAAAATTTTCCAAAGTTGTTCCAGCACATAAGCCCAAAATTAACTCTAAGTATTTTTATGCCATTTAAGAAACAGCAATATTCTTTCTCTGTGACCTCTCTGTTTTTTGTTTGATTCTTGTTGCGTTTTGTTGTTTGTTAATGGGAAGATTTCCTAATTTGTCTAAGACATTTTAACAGCTGGACATATACTCTGTATGACTACTAACTATACAAAAATAATGTCCCTTTTCTAGTGGTCCAAACTGAAGTATTTTAACTTGATATGCAAAACCTCTTGTCTCTTTTTCCACGTATAGAGTCCAACCTTGCAATGAAACTCTTATGGGGCTAGTAGGAAACTCCTGCAGAGTGCATGAATCCTTGAGAGGATACAGCATTTATCAGCTAAAATCATGTTCTTTCCAGTCTTGAGGAAAGAGCTTATAAAAAAAAAATTTGTTAAATACTTTACATAATTGAGTGGTTTTATATATATATTTAGGCTAGAAAGTTGTTGAAAGGCTTATACAACCTCTTAAAGGTTCATCTTTTCACTGCAAGGTAATGGATTTTCAGCTGAACTACAGGCAACAACAATGACATTGTTGGACAGGTTTTATCAAAGATTATTACAGTCACTAAAAATACCACAAAAATTCACATACTTCATCCTTATGTAACATTACTAATCAAAACTAGAGATACTAAGATGCATCAGTCTAATGACTATGAAATCTCGAGTGTTTTTACACCCTAGGGAATGATTTTTCTTGGTAACAACTTGCAGGTAGGAATGGTTATTTTACTGACATTACCCGAGATGCAAATTCTATGAATTCTGCAAAAATATTCTGTGACCTATTTCTAACTATGGGGAGATATAGCTTAGCACTGAAAGATAAAAGTTTGACATATGGGAATGACATTTTTTCAGGATCATTTATTATTTATTTTAATGCAATTTCAATAACTATATTAGAATCAGTGATACATCTGTAGTTTGTGAAAAAATAGATATATCAGTTTCATAGAGTCAGGGCTTTAGCAAGTGACAGGTCTAAGTTTCACAAATCATAATGCTCTTGATGGTTTATTAGTTTCTGCATATTTTTTATATAAACAAATTTAAGAACACATTACATTTTAGTACTACCATTAAGGAAATATGATTTTTACAGTGCTAAACACACTTGGAGTAACCCAACTTGCTTTGCATATTTATGAGGGATCCTTAGTTACAACGTACTCATCAATATCTAAACCTCAAGCCTAGACTTTAACAGATCTTTTAATAAAGATGGGAATATTATCCAAGATTACAAATAAATTATCTGGTTTTACCCAAGGACTCCAGAAGCATTACCATTATTATGATAACCAGTAGTGCTGATTATTTGTATTCTTGCAGTAGCTATAGCTCCCCACAACAGTACACAAATATCCCTTGTATCAGCTGCTATACAAATAGGTACAAATACACATTAAAGATATACTAGGTGTCATTGGAAGCTGCCAGCAGTATATAGGAGACTAATTCAACAAAATCAAGCAGTACGTTGACTACTTCAACTGTTACAGAAGCAACTGAGCAAGTGGTTTCAGGTGAGTATCTCCCTGGAAAAAGGGTATCCTACAACATCATTATCATCACACAACATGCAATGTCCCACTACATGGTCATCCAGAACTACACTAGGGATGCAGATAAAATTGGTCCTTGATGCAATACAGTACCTGATTAACACTAAGTGTCCTAACCCAAAAAACTGAACACTTATCACCATAGTAATGACTAAAAATTGTCTCCTGCAGTTCATATTGAAAAGGCATCATTTTGAGCAATAGTTTTTATTGAAAATATAACTAAAATGAATTTGCAAATGTGAGGGAGCAACATGGTTGACTGTCACTGTCAGTGGGTTACACAAAAGGAAAAGGACACTGCTAACACATGAAGCCAGAATGCCACTTTTCGATAATGAGAGATTTCAGCATCCACTTGCTTTTTCTGTCCATATCCTGGCACTGGTTTCATAGCTTTCCTCCTTCTATATCTGCTCTATGTGCACATCAGCCTGCTAATGCCATGGTAACATTTCCTCTGAATGCCACTGCATCACTGCCGCCCCCAGAAACATTCTCATTCACCATCCTTGACTGTTCAGCCTACAGATTTCAACATATACTGAATCTGCCTACTTCCAGCACATAAAGAAAAGCAATCTCATATCCAAATATCTTTTCCATCAACTAACATTGATAAACCATTCCCTTAATTTCTGTATTTAAGGACTCAGTGCTTCATTATTGTCTTCCAAACATAAACGTAATTGATGTTACTTGTTAGCGTGTTTTTGTGGATAGTATTGTATAACATTTGTTATGAGATAGCTTCAGTAGGTGTCAGAGGATCTCAGATAGGAGAGGCTGCATATAAGCTACATATTTTTTTAAAAAGGGACCCAACTGCCCCAAAAGATTTGCAAAATCATGCATTTAATGGCCATCACATTACTTTCAGTGGTTAATGAGTCCCTGAAAGTGGACATACCATGGTCATATCTACTTGAACAAGCTTCCCGTTTTTCTTTGCTAATAAAATATATCCCTAAATTAACTCAGTCAGATGGTCTATGTCCCTTTACCTTTGTGACATGAATAGGGAGAATGAAGATTTTCAGCAAACAGAAGGAAGATTCTGTCTAGGAGAGAATCTGCTTTCTGATGTGAAATGAGGGCATTCCATCAATTTTGGTGACAATACTGCCCTGTAAAGCAGCAGGGAATTTGGCCAAGAGAGTCTTCAGCCATCTCAAAGCAACTGCACAACTCACAGTTGTCCTCTGGAGAAAGAAGACCCCCATCCTTCATGTCAGCAACTGACTACTGAGTCAAAGCAGCTTTATGCCATGCTTAACATTCAAAACATCAGAGGCAAACTGTCTTCTCCATACACGTCAGTGGCTGGTTGACAAAGTCTCCAGTATTGATTTTCTTACTAGAAATTGAAAACCTGTCACTCTGAACACTGACTTTTCTCTGGATTCCCAAGGCACCTCCAGTTAAACTAAGGTAAAATCCACGCAGCCACCAATGGTGGTTGCAGGACAAACACTTTCCGTTTGAAGATATCTGACTGAAAGAGCTGTTAGGTCAAAATTTCCAGCCCTTCTGCTGAGAAAGAATTTTCTTCTTAAAACATTAAGAATTTCACCTTTAAACACATTTAGATTTCATGTTTAGGAAAGTAAATGAGACATTTACTTTTGTAATGCACAAAAGCTTCTTTCAGCATTTGAAGTTTTCCATTTAAAAATTGAATGTGATCCTGATTTTATTTATTAAAGGGAAATAAAAATGCAAATCAAAGTTGATTAGACAGTTCTCAAAAGGACTTTTCTTTCTTTAAAGAGACTGTCTATTCAACTTTTACC
>VWZO01015516.1:675935-752717 GCA_013396975.1 Bucco capensis
TTTTTTTCTTCTGGAACTATCATTTATACAGCATCACATAGGGGGTTTTTCCTACTCTGGCAAATATTTCAAATATCCTAATATCTGCATATCTCCACTTGTTTTGGCTGGCATAGAGTTAAATTTCTTCAGAGTAGCTTGTATGGAGCTGTGTTTTGGATTTGTGACCAAAACAGTGTTCAAAACACAGGGATGTTTTAGTTATTGCTGAGCAGTGCTTACACAGAGTCAAGGCATTTACTTCTCATCCTACCCCATCAGCAAACACTCTGGGGGTGCACAAGGAATTGAAGGGAACACAGCTGGGACAGCTGACACATCATACTCAGCAATAAAAGCTAGAGCAAGGAGGAGGAAGGGGCATGTTTGCACTTATGGTGTATGTCTTCCCAAGTAATCACTACATATGATGGAGCCCTGCTGTCCTGGAGATGGCTGAACACCTGGCTGATGATGAAAGTGGTGAATTAGCTCCTTATTTTGCTTTGCTTGCACAAGCAGCTTTTGCTTTGCCTATTAAACTGTATTTCAATCCATGATTTTTCACACTGTTACCCTTCCAATTCTCTCCCCCATCCCACTGGCTGTGTGAGGGTCAGCTTCCCACAGAAGTGAAATCACAACAATATTAAATATGATACCATGAAATATAACCTTGCCTGAACCCGAGAATAAATCCATATGGAAATGGGAATATCTCTTTGAGGCCTTCCTTCCCATTTCAGCCTTGTTCCTATTAGTCCAGTGGAAAGAGCAATATAGAAAAGCAAAAGGTATTCAGAACACTGAAGACTGGACTACAGAGAATTAGTGACTGATATTCCTCTGGTAAATTTTGAGAGCTTTAGTAGTTTACTTTTCCCTGGGGAAAAGGACTTGGTGTTTGTGGATGAGAAGCTCAACACCAGTCACCAGTGTGCACTTGCAGCCCAGAAAGCCAACCGTGTCCTGGGCTGCATCAAGAGAAGCGTGGCCAGCAGGTCAAGGGAGGTGATTCTCCCCCTCTACTCCACTCTTGTGAGACCTCACCTGGAGTACTGCATCCGGTTCTGGAGCCCCCAGTACAAGAAAGATATGGATGTGCTGGAACGTGTCCAGAGAAGGGCCAACGAGGACGATCAGAGGGCTGGAGCACTTCTATAAGGACAGGCTGAGAGAGTTGGGATTATTCAGTATGGAGAAGAGAAGGCTCCAAGAAGATCTTATTGTGGCCTTCCAGCATCTGCAGGGGGCCTACAAGAGGGCCAGGGAAGGACTTCTTATGATGTCAGGCAGCAATAGGACTAGGGGGAATGGACATAAGCTTGAGGAGGGTAGATTTAGGTTGGAAAGGTTAGGTTTAGGTTAGGAAGAAGTTCTTCACCATGAGGGTGGTGAGACACTGCCGCAAGAGGTGTTGGAAGCCCCATTCCTGGCAGTTTTTAAGGCCAGGCTAGATGGGACTCTGAGCAACCTGATCTAGTGAGAGGTGTCCCTGCCCATGGCAGGGGGGTTGGAACTAGATGATCTTTAAGGTCCCTTCCAACACTGACAATTCTATGATTCTATGACTTATACTGAAAAAATCAGAATAAGTGGTTTCAGACCACTTGTATCATGATCAGTGGATCACACATAGTATCACTAATGTTTTGTTTCTTTTCTGTAGCACAGATGCAGGGTAATATCTCCTGTTTCGTGGCTAGATAGGATTATCTAAAAACAGATTATCAAACAGATAAGAACATACATGAAGAGAATGCCTATATAGGGATGACTCCATAAATGCCAGATCTAAACCATTTTTTTTTCCAGACTATGCTTTTATCATGCCCACAAGAGCACATGCCTACTGTTCAGTTATTAAATGACCAATCTGATTCTAGAGCATGACCTGGGAGCTACTATGGATCACAGACCAGTTTCAACACAGGCTGTCTAGACACAGCCATCCTGTCTCAGAAAAGTTAGAGACCTTAGCTCTATAGATGTAAACCATGTTGTGGGAGATTGGGTCAGAGCCAGAAAATGGTTGCTGGCCTTTAGTTATTAGTGTATTAACCTCTTAGCATCTGCTCAGATCATGAGAAGAGGGAAAAAGAAAATATGTCCTAATATATATTCCAGCATATATGAAAGCATTCACCCTCAGAAATTCCTGTCAGCACCTAGCTGAATGACAGAGCACACAAAGATCCTATCTTCACATCGGTCATGAAACAGGGTCCTCTCTTTCCTTAAAAGAGTATGGAAATTCATGTTTGTACTTGCGAAGGAGAACACTAAGCTTTAAATTACATCCCTGTGACAGCAAAGTCCTGAAATCAATTTTATTCTCCACCCTGTTATGGGTCCTTGAGAACCACTTAAGCTCCCCTCTCCAGAAAAAACCTGCAAACCATCCCTACCTACATGGCTGGCATTAAAAGGGTTTGGAATGGAATTAGTAGCCCAACAGGATGAAGAAAAGTACTAGTATGCCAGGAATAGAAGGCAGAGGAGATTGCTAGATCCATCAAGAAATTGTACTGTATATTACAAACCTGTGCTGTAGAGAGACAGAACTGAAAAGAACCTTTGATTACAGGAGGATGCTACCTGCCTTACAGGTGAGTTTCTTCCACATCTTGCCACCATGCTTGTTTTCATGCACTCTGTGACTCCCTCTGCTTCTGAACACAGAGTTTATCTCCTCTTGCCACAGCAATAAAAGCTGAGGTGTCATAACGTATTGTTGATCTATCAAAACATTTTATCAATGTCAGATTTATTATTCTTTCAGCTGAGAGTTTGTCATTGCTTATACTATCTGTTGCCTCTGCTAGGCATAGGGCAATCTTCAGAAAGAGTGAAAACATGCATTGTGACAACAAGCAAGTGCTCAAATTCCTAGAAAGGCTTTCCAAGTCATTGTGTACTTATGCTCTAACATGACTCAAAGGCTATTCAGGGTGAAGGATATCATCAGCAAAGGATTCAGTCCAGGTGGTGTAGCAGGTCATGTGCTTAGCTTGTAAAAGAAATGAAGTCATAAGTATAAGTATCTTGAGTCCTTACCTGGCAACACTGTGCTAGGAACAATTTTTTTTGTGACTTCAGCTTTTCTTTTTGTTCTGGAGCCAGAGGACATTGGTGAAGGCAACCAGCTGGATAGGACAGATAGGCTCTTCAGGGTACCAGGGACCCTGACATGCTGATAGCATGTCTGTGTTTACCAACAGCACTTCCAGTTTGATGGCTGGTTCTTTGAAACTCCTCTACATGGGGGCATTGACAAGATGCAAATCTCAGCTAATACATCTGCCCCTCCCCCAAAGTTTTACATTTCTAATTGTCCTGAGGGACATAAATTGTTTCCTAATTGTTGAAGCTCTACTTTCTATATATACACCATGCTGTCTTAATGAATGCATCATCCACATTTAAGGAAGTCTATAGGCATCTATGAAATATAACCTGGTACTTCACAGCCAAGTGCCTCTCTCAATATTTTCTAGATGTTTTACATCCTCTGACATGATTCAGATGGATCAGAAAGCAGGGTCAGAATGCAGTGCCCATGTGACAGATTCTGACTTTCACACAGGCTCTTTTTTGTTTTCATAAAGATGAATTTCAAGTTTATTTCAAAACCAATGGAGAAAATAGTGTCAGGCACAAGAAAATGGCTTAAGGGAACAAATAGTGGTCCCCCAATTCCTGCTTAAGAAACACCTAGCACTAAAACCACCACATACTCCACTAGCATTCCAAAAGCAAACCTCTCTGCTTGACCAATAGAGCAGATACCATCAGCATATCCCCAGGCAACTCCTGCCCCACCACCAACACCACTACTACCCTTAACCCACCCCAGAACCTCAAGTGAGACCCTCACCCAGCCCAGGTGGCATACAGAAAGGCTCATCCTCATTGAAGACACACAGCTAGCACCCATAGGTGATGTTGAAGTGGCCACCAACTCTCCTCCTGCCTAACTGACTGGGGGGCCACCAGGCCCCCCAGCCTTTCTCCCCCCCTTCCAAGCAGGGTGCACCCATGGGGAACTCACCGGTGATGCCAAGAGGAGTCTCCTGCCTCCCTCAGCCCGGCTGGGCACAGCTAGAGCTGCTACCCTTCCTCGGGAAGATATAGGGCCGTAGTGGGGAGGGCAAAGAGCCACACCTGGGCAGGGAGAGGGTGGGGAGGGGTCTGCAACTGAGCCCAGGTGCTCTGTGGTTTGTGAGAAAAGAGTAAGGAAATGGGGTGGGAAAGGGGAGGTGGGGACAGAGGAGGGAGAGGGGTCAGTGGGGCCCATCTCTGGAGATATTCCAAACCTGACTGGATACATCCTGTGCAACCTGCTCTAGGTTTAACTGCACAGCCAGTGGGGTTGGACCAAATGATCTCCAAAGGTCCCTTCCAACCCCTAACATTCTGTGTGTGTGTGTGAAAGACAGCATGCTGTGTGGCCACAGGAACAGCGAAAATTCAGAGTAAATGCTAGATCTCACAGCAACACAGGCCAAGCAAGCTTCAGACATTGGATGGACTATGACATTCTCTGTCTTTCCTGTAAGAAGGTAGAGATGCACAGGGCACAATTTAGCCTCAAGTCTGAATTTTCCTTAAAACCATGTGGGAAGATCAGGATTAAGATTCTGAGCCTGACGTAGAGCCACATTAATCATTAAAACCCAAAAATTCCCAGGAGTAAATGGATGAAAACCAGAACTTCTCACAGGTACAAGATTTTGACAGTAAACAGATAAAAAGTTCTAAGATTCTCCTGTGCCTCCATCAACCAGTGAGACCAGATCTGAACTGCCTCAGTGCCGAGTTATTGTACCAATGCCAAATTGTACAGAGAAATTCAGCAGAGGAAAATACTGCTGTTCTAGTTGGTGCAAGTTCCAAAGTTCAAGTATTCAGATGATAAATTGGCCAAATAAGGTTGTTTGCTCAACATCATTTCAGCACCTTTCTGTAAATGCATGATACTGATCTCACTGGCATGGTTCCTCACTCTTTTCACAGTATCACCTTTTAAAAAACTTGAACAGTTTAAAATGGAAAAATGACATCACATGGTAATGTACTGAGCTTTCTCCTCTCCTCAGTTCATCATCATGATTAAAGTAGTTACAGCCATACCAGAGTCCCCTACTGCATGTACAATTTGTATCAGCTATAAGAGTAATGAAGACAAATACTTTTCTACTAGTGTTCACAGCTACTTGCTGTATCAATAAATAATGGGATCAACAATCTGCGGAGTTTTTCCTGGAGGCTCTCATCCTCTGGGTTCTTGTCTTTCTCTGTCAGTCTATCATCCTTGTTCAGTTCATCACCTTGTGCTCTTGTCAGGTTTTGGTCTTGTTGCCCTTTCTCAGTTACCTGAAGGCTGAATATCTCCCATTGTATTCTTTCTGTTACTAAACCTCATTAATCTATCCTGCAATATCATCCTCTTTTTTCCAGTTCCTAGGGACACCTAGCCCAAGTACAAAGGAATAGCACTGACACTAAAAGCAGATTATAGACACTTCTGTTTTCTTTCTTGTGAAAGTCCCAATCAGCCTTGTGTAGGCACTACAGTGCATTCCTTTATATATTCATGTTTCTGTTAAGCTAGCATGAAGGTACTGGGCCCACTCAAAACTGATGATATTTCAGTGACTTCAGGGCCACATTCCAATAGGCTCTGCCTGTACTTTTTATTTTTTCCTGCATGAAAGAATCCAACTAAACTCAGGTCCTGAATTCCCAGAGACTTATGACAGAGGTAGAATGTCATCTAAAATAGTAGAGAGGTTTCTGACCCACATAGTCTTGAAAAGATGTTTGGACATGTGATCTCTGTGCAACAAAGGCAGCAGAAAACTTCTTACAAATGGCGATGCTCCTGAAAAGAGCAGAAAAGAGCTCCCACTAGAATTTGGGAAGGAGCTACTTGGCCTAGAGAACAGTGTTAGATAATTCATTCCATTCTGACTTCTGTCAGAGGGAAAAGACAAACAACTACTAGGTCATTTATAGCTGAAGAGGCAACCATAGAGTTCACCTGCACTGATTTAGCTAACACTCCCTTGTTTATCTTTAGTTCCACCAAACTCAGTGCTTAATATACATCACAGAGCTTCTAATCTCTTTCCTAGTTCCATGCTTTTGACTGCTTCTCCTAGGTAAGTTTTTGAAATACACATTGAAGCAGGACTTAATGATTGAACAGAGTTATCAATTAACAAAAAGTTCTTGTCTTTGAAGTCTTTCAGCCTCTGAAGGACATGCTTTTACTTAGAGCAAAATGAACCTGTGGAAAGCATTTTATGCATCACAAACAAAGTGGAAAATCTTGCAGAAAGATGAAACCTTGGAGTTCCAGATAAATAAATCATGTGGACTCTGTGAACATTCAGACACTGAAGCAAATATTCTGATTTATTGTGAGGGTTTGGATACACTCTAGACATTCACTTGAAATTCTTTCATCTTTTGAAACCAAACTTGACACTTTTCTGAGAAGTACTCTCTCATGAATAAAAAAAAGACAAAGGAAAAAATACAGTCAACTAGTTAGTGCTACACTTCCACTTACATCATCACAGAATCAGAGAATCATTTTGGTTGGAAGGGACCTTTAAGATCATCAAGTCCAAACATTAACCTAGCACAGCCAAATCGCCACTAAACCGTGTCCCTAAGCACCATACCTATAGTATTTTAAATACCTCCAGGGACAGTGACTCCACCACTTCCCTAGGCAGCCTGTTCCAATGCTTTACAACCCTTTCAGTGAATAATCTCTCCCTAATGTTCAATCTAAACCTCTCCAGCACAGCTTGAGGCTGTTTCCTCTTCTCCAACCACTGGTTACTTGGAGAAGACATTGACACTCCACCTTGCTACAACCTCCTTTCAGGTTACATAGCAAGGATGGTTTACAAATTTAAAGAGATAAGAAGTACTTTTGTAAGTAACAAGGAAATTCAACTTTCTGTCTCTTAGCAAGTAATAGAAAATTTCTTTTGTTTCTAATTACCTTGTAGATTAGAAGATAAGTCATTTTCCAAAGGCATTGCAATCTTCTTAGATTATTAGGTGAGGACTATAAGATTGAAAAATATTGACCAGACCAAGGCTATACTTAAATTTATAGTTTACTGTACATGCACATTCTCCCAGGAGCATCTGGAAGAATTACTTTTTCCGGTAGTAATAAAGTAGAGAAGATACTAGTAAATAATTAGAGCTCTTGAATGTAATGTACTAGCTTTCTAGTCCATAGCACATGATAGCTAATTATACCCATGGCTGAAGCTGCAAACTGAAAGCACTTTTACTGTATCCAAGTACAGATGATATTCCTAAGAAAGGAATGAAAAGGTTTGCTTTTAGCTCAGATCTCTACAATGACCTCTCCACATTTATGAATAACACTGAAGGGAGCTACTAACAATTCAAGCCAGAAAGCTCAAAATACAGAATATTTTGCAGAAATATTGCTTTGGGTATTTATCTACCTTCAGCTCTTGGTCTGATACCAAGGGCACAAAAAAGAGAATCAATGTTAGACAATGGAAGCAACATAACCAAAAGTCAGTGCGGGAGGCATTTTGGTGGTTCCAAGCACTGTGAGTGGTTTTCAGTACATCTTTTGTAGTTTGTCAGAGGTGGATTATGAAAAAGAAAAGCTGATGAAATAAAGAAAGTGTGTTATTCTTGTAAAGCACAGACTGAACTTCTAGTTCCAAAAAAGGCTTAAAATCTTTTATAAAAGCAAGGTTAAAAAGACAGCTTGATTTTATGGAGTTAACAAGAAAATCCTAGCCACTGAACATATTGCTTCCATGCTTTAAATAAAACAATTTTTTTTCCTAATAATAATAACAGGGAAAAGATCCTTTGCTTATCCGTATTTTCACCCCCTACAAAACCTTCTGGACTGTAGAAGCTACAAAAAGGCTAATCAGTGGAACAGGTTCTCTAAGCATTTTATTTAAAAGGTCAGCCCTTAACAGGAAATGTGCTGTAAAAATAACTATCTCTTCATAATAAAGATCTACCTAGCTACATAATTATAATCCTTGTGATATCTAAGCACCTATTAAACTATGTAAATACAAAAAGATTGGAAAAAAGTCTTTTCTATTTTTCCTTACTATTATAATGTTTGTCTAAGCTTCTTCCATAAGGAGGGAAAGAAACCCTTCAATCACCTTTTCTTGTTACCTGAAGAAAAGATCAAACAAATACAAGTGAAGCAACAATATTTACCCTAATTCTACTCTTGTCTTTGTGGAAGAGGAAAAGAAGAAAGAAGTTAATACATGTAGGGCTAGCTCATTGTAATGATCCTTACTTTGCTCTTTGTAAGTCAAATCCATATACAAATATGAACACAACTTTAAAATCATGCTGGATAAAAGTGCTTGACAAACATTAGTTAATACTCTCCTAAAAGGTGGTTTTAAGTAGAACTGAACTTGATTTTCTTCCTTTCCATGGCCATAGTCCTTCTAAATGGGAAAAATTTCCTTTTGTCTTTACTTCCTAAATAGTGTTTTGAGACTAAAAAAATATATTTAATGAGTTTTGTGAACATAGGAAAAATTTGGTTGGGAACTACAAGAAGGGATGAATTCACAGAAACAGAGGAAGTGGATAACACATTCAATAGCGTTTTTCACTCATTTTATCCTAAATTAAATTCAGAGGCTAAATACCAATGTGTAGAAAGATAATGGAGAAGCAATGGGAATGTTTTGTACAATTGAACCATTCTCTTTTCTCTTGACCCAACAGTAGCAGCAACCTTCTCCTATTTCATACCCACAAAACAGAGTAAGCCCCTTAATCCTTTAGTACAATACATAAAATAATAGAGTAGCTACTGGTTAGAAATTACTATATATTCTTCATTTATAATTTAAATAATAAAGTAATTTGTAATGTTGGAATGAAAGCAATAAGGGTCTTTGAAAGTAAGACTATTATTCCTTTTATATCATTCATAAGAGATGCATTTTATTCTTCAGCCTTCTTGGTCTGAATGACATGCAGTATTTTCTTTTTGGCAAGGAAAGCAGGAGCTACAACTACACATAAAACTAATTCCATAGTTATAGAAATGCCTAAACTATAGTGATATGAGATGAAAAGAGGCTAAAGAAAATAAAACAAGAAAAAAATTGGTAACTAAACCCTTACAGTGCTTGCTGAGTTAACATATGTTTTCATCTGCATGTGAGGTTCACTGTGCAATTTTTAAGTCCGTCTGAGGACTTTTTACTGTTTGGATTTTTTATTTCTTTTCTTTGTTTGTAATCAGTATAAATTGAAAAGACTAGTAACTTCATAAATCACTGACTGTGATTTTCTTTTACTGCAGTACAACTATGACAATCTGGCAGAGATAGTGTATTAGGCCATCAACTCATCAGCTTTTCTCTTACTCTTGCCACGGAGCAGAGCTAATAGAATTTGGAGAATTGAAGAGGAAAAGCTATACTGGCATATTAGAAGTTACATTTTTGTGTCCTTATACTTCTAAAGCTGACTATTAGGAGAAGAGTTTCACATTTCTTATGGGAAAACAAAAGGTCTATCCTTCTGCATCTTAGGAATACAACAGCAATACAGAGTTTCAGTTCAGAGATTACTTAACCAAAGCCCCATTTGAATCTTCATATTTATTAGAATTATCCCTGAATACCCCTTGATCTCCCTTAGTCTCTGTAAACATCATTAAGTGCATTTCTTCTTCCAAGTCCACCTAAACCTACTTGATCTCAGTAGATCAGTGTGATTACAGCAATCAGAATTCCAGACTCCAAATAATTTTCAGAATAATCATAGAATGGTTTGGGTTGGAAGGGACCTCTGGAGGTCATTTAGTCCAACTGCCCTGCAGGGAACAGGGACATCCCCAACTAGATCAGGTTGCTCAGAACCTTGTCGAGCCTCACCTTGAATGCTTTTCCAGGGATGGGGCCTCAACCACCTCCCTGGGCAACCTGTTCCAGTATTCCACTACCCTCATGGTAAGGAACTTTTTCCTAATATCCAACCTTAATCTACTCTTCTCCAGTTTAAAACCATTGCCCCTTGTCCTTTCACTCCAGGCCTTTGCAAACAGGCCCTCTCCAGCCTTCTTGGAAGTTCTCTTTAGGTACTGGAAGGTCACTATTAGGTCCCCCCGAAGTCTTCTCTTCTCCAGGCTGAATATTACTATCTATAATGCTACAACATATAGATCAACAAAAATATTTTTCAGGTAAAAATTTTGGGATATATTATTCCATCATTTTAAAGAACTTGCAATTCATCTTTCAGAGATATTTTGCCTGGCTCTTTAGAGTTACTGAAATTCACTCTCTTTACCTATTTTTAGAGTTAAATCTCTATGTGAGCTTCTGAATACTGCAGCATCTTCTTTTCTGACCTCTTATGTTATCCTCTAGGTCTGAAAAATGCATCTGCTAATATCACCTTTTTTTGCTTACTGCTTTAATTACGCCCTTTGTTCCCTTGAATTTCTCCCTTAACTCATTGCATTGAAGCCTCTTTCAAAGCCCTGTGGAGATCTGTTCTTATTTATCTCCCCCCAGCTGTCTTTGCTTTTCTTTCCATGCCAGTCTTGACCAGCCAGTTTGCCAGCAGAGCATATAAAGACCTTTTGGTTTCCTCAGTCACTATTTTGGCTACAAATTCAGTGACAATATTGTGCCATCTCTTTGATTAAGATCTCCCTGAAGACTCATTTCTGCTGTGCTGCCTTTTGATAATCTCTAGCTAATACTGACATAAATGTTTAACTGTAACCTTATTCCAAAAAGCAATTGTCCACACTGTTTGTATGCTCTCCATACCTAATCTATTTAAATGTGTCTATTGTGAACTCCCTGGGAAATGGCAAGCTAGGAGTCTTATCAGGGAGGAGCACACATCACAAGAGGTGTTTCATCCATCATCATACCCCTGAAGGTAACCATATCTTCCGTGGTTTAATAGAATTGTGAGGATCTGAAATGGAAAATGCCCGCTGGATGACTTATCCTGTCTCAGAGAAGTGACTAGGTCATGCTCCTCAGGGTACAACAAAATAGGATGTCCAGTCTCTTGTTAAAAATATCCAGGGAAGGACCTTTCCTATTGCTGGCTCCTTTATATTTCTTCTCAGCCTGAGGATTGCCTTTCCCCAAGCTTCCTTTATTCATTTCTATTTTATGCATACTTACAGAGCACATTTTTTATTGTAAATAATGGAACTGCAATCTATTCATTCATAATTGATAGGTTCTGTACTCCTGCAGCCTAAGTACATTTTATGAAGAACCAGTGATACATAGCTTCTTTTGGAATATACTCCATGATCTGTATTTTTTCTCATTAGTCATTTCTGGAGTCCCACAAAGCCATAATCTGAAGAGAGTTGTGCTGCCTTAAACTACGTGTCCATCCAACTCCAATCCTGCAGACTCATGGGCATCAGGCCTACAGCAGATACCCAAGGTACAAGAATACAACAGTACTATACTTTTTAGGCATGGAACTCTAACCGTTTCAGTCCTAAACAGGCAATTCTTATGTTACTTGTTAACACACCTGATTTATCTAAAATATTTTATGTCTTTTTTTATGCTTTTAGCACCAAGGTTTCTAATATGCCTGTCAGAGCTCTCTTCCACACTCCAGTTCTCCCTTCAATTTTTAGATCTCCTTTAGAAAGTTTTATATATGTTTGGTTTGTTTGCTTTTCTGCTTGGTTGGGTTGCTGCAGGGAGGTGGGGAAGTGCAGTGGATAAGACACAAACCTGGAAGAGCTATGGGTGCAGCTGCCCCTACACGCCAGCAGCACATAGGAGAATCATGCACATAACTCTCCATGCACTAAACTGGGAACTTCCACCTCTTCCTTTGGTCCTGCTCAATTCCTCTCCACATCATATTTTATTTCCAGATTTTTGAGAAAAGGAAAGGGAGAATATTTTTTTTTATTGCTATTACAGAGTGGTAATTTAGCACTTAATTTTGGTGGTTTCCTCTTTACTGAATAAATTTTGGTTTTTTTCCCTTTGTTTCTGGACTTTGGAAAAGAGCTGAAGGCTTTCTGAATCTTCTCCACTGCCTCTCTCTGCTCTGGGGTTCTGCTCACTTGAGATTCCCAGCCAAGGAAGGCATTATGTTAAGTGCTGCACTATCAGCAAGACATAGCTGCTTTTTAAAAAAACATACATTTTTCTCCTAGTGAAACTGCAAAAATACAATTCCAAGAGTTTGTGGAGAGGGCAGATCTGTAATGGATAGTAGCACAGAGATGCTGAGTTAGCAGGCATTGGGTTAATTCAGAACAAGAAGTAATATAATTATGTCAGTGCAGATATCTCTAGAATATAGCTGTGCTGATGCTGTGCTGCACCCTCTAATGAACCCTTCTGCCTGGCTATACCTCATTCAGCTGCTCAGGTCCAGGAACCAAACCTCACTCTCTGCATGGAGAGCTTGTACAAGTAAGCTCAGAAATCTATGCATCTTACTCCATTCTGTAGCATTTATTACACTAATATGTTATTGTAATATATATATATATGAATTCATATGTATGTACAGAGCATCTGTATATGGTATATGTGGCATGTCCTATCTCTATTGTTAAAAGATGTAGTTATAAAAACTAATGTCATTTAGTAATGAAGGCTCCTGTTTGAAAAAAACCTACCACCACAACATAGGTAAAACGCATTAAAAATCACTGAAGAAAATCAATATTTAAAACCAAATTAGTCTGGGAGGCTGACAGCTGAAACAACCCTGTAGGATGGTATGGGAAACACTTCAGTGAGTCAAGCAAGCTTTACCTATGATTCTACTTGTACCAGTTTAAATGTTAGAATCACAGAATTGCAGAATCACAGAATGCTTTGTGTTGGAAGGGAACTTTAAAGGTCATCTAGTTCAGTCCCCCCCGCCGCCACCCTGCAGTGAGCAGAGCCATCTAACTAGATCAGGCTGCTCAGAGCCCCAAACAACCTGATCTTGATTGTTTCCAGGGATGAAGCATCTACCATCTCTCTGGGCAACCTGGGCCAGTGTTTCACCATGCTCAGCATAAGAAAAATTCTTTATTAGGTGCTCCCTCTCCACAGAGCTTGCTATATTGATCCCCAGAGCTAGACTTGAGTCTACACTTACTGAAGACTCAAGCAAAGAAATATCATAGCTGGTTGATGTGAATTTCTGGGCTAGTTGCATTTCAACTAAGTTTCTTGTCATCTACTTTAGCTTACACAGCTGCAGAACATAGCTAGTGTTACCATGTACCCTGAATACAGGAACCTTAGATACAGCTTGACTATTGTGACTATCCCAGAGTTAAAAACAGTGTTTTCCATGATTAAGTGAACAGCTTTAAAATTCAGCTAATTATTTTTTGAAGTAACTTTTCTCCATTTACATGTGAGATATTCAGGAAGCTGGACATTATCTCTCTAGGAGACTTTATTAAAGAAATACTACATTTGGCTGATTATGATACCATTCTAGAAAGGCCAATTATTGAGAAAATCACAGAAGGAGAAGGCCAAAGATTTGATCTGTTCTAGCTGTAGCATACTGTTCTGTATTCATGTCAGGCGATTCTTGAAAAATCACTCCTCAACACTAAAGACCAAACTTTGAATGGAAACCAGATCATCTGATATTTCAAAAATATGTGAAGCTCAGAGAAAGAATAAAACAGAAACAAACGTTAAAAAGCAGCATAAAGCTTTTTTTTTTTTAATAACACATAAGAGTGGGACAGTTTGGCATAATCAGAGGAGATTTTGGCTTTAAAAAATGTAAGCACTCTCTCTGATCCCAAGAGGATCTGCTACACTACCATCTATTTTCTAGCTAATGGGCCAGGTTCTGTCAGAACATAGTTCACATCCAGCAACAGTGCAGCTCACATCAGATTAAGCTGCCTAGTCCACTCCCCCAGCCAGGCAGGCAGCCGTGCTATCACAAGTGATTGTGTGCCTGAGCAGTGAGCTGTGCTGGGCACTGATCTGCCTGGAAATGATAAAAAAAATGAAGACAAAAATGTTGTGCTCAGTACAATTTGCAAGGTCAATTCCCTGTGCAGCTGCACAAACAGCAGGGCCAGGTCAAGGGTTGGTGCAATGGGGGGGTAAAGGGGAATTCTTTCAGGCATACACAGCCATCCAGTGGCAGTTTATTTCAACCACAGGTCAAGGTCACATAGGGGACTGGGAATGTCACTTTGTAAGATTAGCTGATCTGAGTGCATTAGTCAGTATTACTGCTGCTTCTGAGGGACTTGCACATTTTCAGTAGGTTCTGGCAGGAGATCAAGCAGAGGGTACTGTCTCCCCCTGATTAGAGCCAACCTGCTTTACAGACACGGCCTACACTCTAAATTGCTGCTGTGCGTTTCCCTCAACATCTCTTCCCTGCTTCTTCAAAAGAGGGCTAGGCTGACTGCAAGATGGTTTATTTTTGGCTAAAAAAGTGTGATTCTCTGTATTCACTGTTTCTGAGTGGAGGCAAAGTGGTGCCTTCCTTAACCAAGAATTTCATCTATGGCTTGGGTGAAGATAGATAAGAAGAACAGAGCAGCACACACTGGCCTTTAATCTTGTCAATTATTACTTTTATTAGTACTGTTGCCAGTTCATGACCCAAGATGTAACAGGAATTCCCTCTGAGGTTCTGAACAGATCAAGGTTAACAGTTTGTGAAACCTGGGAAAAAATACACCCCTCTGCATGGTGTCACCAGCACAGATCACCCTACAAACACTTAGCAGTCACAACATGGCAGCTTACAAGCAGCTGACTGGTCATCAGTCCCACCACACTGGCCTTGATGGGGCAGTGCCATGTAAACAGTGCAGCCCCCACCACCAGGAGGAAATGAGGCAGCATCTGCTGCTGGTACTGGTATCCCCCTGGAAATAACTGCACACCCAACCCAGCACCTTTGGGCAATGAAATGATAGGACCCATGAGTGCTTCTGTCATTTCATGCCTGTTAAGCACCACTGCACCTCCCTTCCTTTCCTTCATCCCTCTCTCCCTTCCACCCTTCCTTCCTCCTCTCATCGTTCTCTTCTTCCTCCTAGACTATGCCATGTGTGTCCTATGACTCTTGACCCTGTGAAAATTTGGCAGTCACCCTGACCTAGACCAGTTGTCTGCAATTTGAGCACAGAGTTGGTCTCAACAGAAGGCAGATCAAAATGAATATAAAATTAGCACTGCGTTGTTTCTGTTGGATAATAGATTTTCTAATGTAATTGGCCTTTTCCCCTCAGATGAAGTCTTTGATCTTAACATTGAAAAACTGTAATTTCTAGGGGTTTACTGCATGAATATCTGGAAAATTCAACAATATAGCTACTCATAAAAATTTTTGGAACACTGCATAAAGATCAGAAGGTTAACTAATTCTTGGTGTTAGTAACAAAGTTATGTTGGAAAACTTTTAGAGAAGAAAAGATCTAACATAAAATGTTCTGAATAGTAATACTCTGAATCTAGTTGTTGACCTGGAAAGCAGACTAGAAGGCATGTATCTGAACCTGGTTTTCTATCCTCCTATTCATACAAAGGACCGTGTTTAAAAAACGCAGCAGATGCCAACAGTTACCTGGCACTGGGAGAGTGGTACCATAGCTTACTGCAGGGGCCAGCTCATTTTGCTCTTGGCTGGAGCTGTTACTATTCACAAAATATGAATCTAATTTTTAAGGCTGTTAATATTAGCTACTGCAAACAAGCAGCAGGTTCTGCAAGTTCTGTCAAGGGCCTGACTTCTGAAGGAGAAGTAAGTTTCATCTTTGTACAGAACATGAAACTGTAAGCATGCCAGAGAGATATGGAATGCCCTAGGTAATTTAGTTAAAATTAGTTTTATTGGCAAAGTCTAAAGCTCTTAATGTTATAATCACTCTCCAGGAACCCTACAGTCTCATGGATTTGGAGTGCATGAATAGTCATAATTTGTTTCTCAACAAGATTTCATCTCTTTTAGAAATGGAAGCATAAAACCCACTAATGTTATGGCATGTTACTAACAGAATTTTCAAAATCAGTGAGAAAAGAAAGACAATGCTATAAAGTGATAGCAATTGTTTTGAAGACTGGAGGTCAAATATAGAAAAACATCTTATTGTTCTGCTAGCATGGAGGAAAATCAAAAGAAATGCAAAGACAATATGCCTGAAAAGCCAGAGACTTCAAAGAATATAAATGAATCTCTTAAACACATAACACAGTAAATTACTAAACTATAATGCAATGAAAATAATGTATATGAAAAATGTATAGACATTCAATAAAATATTTATGAAGCCAGTGGTTATGCATGTAACAAGTAGAATCCTTCTTGTCAGTAACCAAAGTTATGAAGACTCACAAATCACTACTAAGGATGACTCTGACCCACTTTTCAAAGACATAGTTCAAAGGAGGTCTTGTTGTATCTGCAGATGGAAAACTCAGTGTGAACAAAAGCCTCTGGGCAAAATGCTCCTTTTATTACCTTAACACTATTATAATATAGTCTTAATCTATTTGCAGTAAATGAATGTTTCTAAGAGTTAACTTAGGAGGAAGCACTCATTTAAAACGGCACTAAGTCCTAGTATAGCTTAAGACACTTCAGCAAGAAGAGAAAATCTACAGTACAACATCACTGCTGAGCTATTTTTCACACCAAGAAAAGTGTAACTTCATAGTAAAGATGCTCCTAAACTGTGATCTGTATAAAGTGCTCCCGACCAACAGCTGGTTTGTTCCCTGTCATGTATTTGATTCTTGGTCCCTGACCATAGGCCTGCACTACACACAGTGCTGTGTTCACTGGCTCCCTTTCAGATGAGCCCATTTGATATCTTCAAAATGATATTGCTGGGAACTTCTTATTGCTTTAAGAGATCACATGAACTTCAGGTCAGAAAAATGCTAGCAGCCAGCAAAGAAAGAGTATACAGCATTGCAAAAACACTCCCAAAAATCTCTGACAGAGGTGAGAAAAATGCATGGTCAAATCACTAAAAATTAATAAAAAGGAAAAAGATCAACATTTAACTTTCTATTTATTTGTTATTTTCCCCATATGTAAGAAGTTTCCAGGCTTATGAAATGATATTGAGAAATGGAAGAAATGGACAAATAAATAAATAGGTGTTGCTAGGTGCTCTAGGCTTGATATTATGAGCTGCTTTGTGCCTTAAGAGCTTACTGCAGTCTTGAGGAAATGAGACTGTCACACCAAAGGGGAGTGAATATCTAGCAAGATGAGACTGTTGGCACTGCCTCCAGGGACAATACATTTCTAGAGCAAGAAGTAAGCCCACATTATCTCTCTTTTTATTCCCAGCTGCCATTTTGTTCAAGGGACTAAGCAGGTTCACAAACCTTACTCATTTTCATAGTACCATATAAAAATATTGCAAATGAATAATGGAAATGCTTACCCAACTCTGTAAGGCTCTGATGGATAGCACATATCCATTTAGGATATGTGAGTTGTCAAAGAAACAGACACAGGGAAAAACATAATACACATTTGAAATACACCCACTAGCTTTGCTGGCAGATAAAGTAGAAAAATAAGGACTATTTCCCTCTTGTCTGTAAAAATGATGAGATATCAGGCATACTTCCTTTCACTTGTAAAAGTTTTCAGGTGCTTCTCCCAACTGGGAGAGACAGAGATGGGCTGGAGCTGGAATGTTTACAGTAACACAGTGAGTGTGTAGTTGAAGTTCCTCTACTCCTGGCCTAGGTTTCTTCCTCTGCAGAGGAACAATTCTCATGGACTTCAGTGGAGATACCAACCCTGCATATCTGTGTTTCTTATTGTAAAATAAAGCATACATCCCATGAAAAGGCCAGTATAAGGTTATATATCTGGTCAATCCCATTAAAATCCCATTAGTTTTTGGGATGGCTCATTGCACAGAAAGTTTTTTTTATCCTCCATGAGCCTGACTATTTATTGCTACTTTAAAGCATCCTTCACAATGGGACTTCTAGCATTGATTTCAACGTGTTTAGGTTGCACACCAGTGTCTGTAAGACAAAATGGGTAAGATTTTAATGCCCATTTAAAGTAACAATCTGTGTCAATGGAGAATGCAGCATTTTGTGGGTAGGTAAAAAAAAAGCAGCTAGAAATATTTATTATTTTTACTCCAGCTAAAATCTTCTCAAGATATAATCTGTCTCCTCACTACAGCAAGGCACTGTTTTGATAGAATTAATTTTAAATAAGCTTGCAGCCTTTCATAGTTCAGTGCACTAATTACTTCTACACAACACAAACGCAAGATGACGCTTCTTCTACACAGGGTTGTAGAGATGCTAGAGCTTGGGAAACACAGAATACACAGTTAAGACACAGTGTGTAATTTGTTCATCTTCTTTTACATACAGAGGTACAAAGGCACATTCAGGCTAAATGCTGAAATGCTAGATAAGGATGCAAACCTGCAGGGAGGAGATACACATAACTAAAGAGCTTTTGTTCTTTTAATGTTAAAGCACAGAAGAAATACATAGCTGCTTTGTACTGTTAGCCAAGAATGTCCTTAAAAGCCTGCAGTGGTCTAACACAGCTAGAATAATCTAAGCTATATTTAAGACATCTAATTTCTGATTAACAACAAAAAGAAACAAGCTAATATTTAAAGTTTGGTGGGTTTGGAGGGGTTTTTTTTTGGGGGGTGGTTGTTTTTTTTTTCTAAAATCTTAGTTCAGCAAAAGTTTTTTTAAATCGAAAACTATTTTTCAAATATATAATTTATAATGAGGTAACTTGTAGAATCATAGAACAATTTGGGTTGAAGGGAACTTTAAAGGTCATCTAGTCCACCCCACCCCTGCAGTGAGCAGGGACATTTTTCAACTAGACCAGGTTGCTCAGAGGTCCATCCAACCTTGATTGTTTCTGGGGATGGGGCACCTACCACCTCTAAGCAACCTGGGCCAGTGTTTCACCACTCTCATTCTGAGAAATTTTTTCCTTGAATCTAGTCGAAATCTCCCCTCTTTTAATCTAAAACCATTACCCCTTGTCCTGTCTCAACAGGCCTTGCTAAAAAGACTGTCCCTTGATCATCCAAGATTTCATCACGATTTAACTTTCTACAATTATTTAAATCCATTTCAATTCTGTGCAAATCATAGTCTGGAAATTACAGGGCAAAATAATTTTTACTGATTTTAAAAATAATTTTCTGTGCAAAAAGCAGAACTGGACCATATACATACATCCATGGTTTTCTTCAACTTTACTTCCTCCCTAGCCTCAGGGAAGAGAACAGCTGAGAAGGAAGGCTGCATCTCAGCCAGAAAGCTCTCAAATCATAGTGCTAAGATTTAAATGCTCAGTATGATAACTGTGTTGGAAATGTTAGTTGGCAGATCCTCTACAAGCCCTTATTAACTCCTTATGTTAATTTCAATATTTTGCCTCTTAAGCATCTATAAATCTATTCCCAAAGTCCTTTCCTGTACTCATGTAATAAGGCTATTTAATAGTTTACTCTGCTTAGTATACGTGCCAGCTACTCAGAAGGAGTATTTAGTCAGCTAGCTTGATATCCAGTCTGAATGTAGATTAATTTGCTACTTGCCCTGCAAAGCCCTTCTCTGCCAGTTTAAAGTGGTTTTCCTCTCTTGGGAATCCCTGGTTTGGGAGAGACTTCATCTAGATTTTGATGTCTAAAAGTTAGGAGTCTAATTTAAGCTAGAGTCCTAGGCTTTCTCTATAGTCTGTAGAAAGCCAGGATTCCTTGGTGATAACTGGCTTTGGATAGATTCGATCACCTGTTGGAAGCAGTTTTCCCTCTGGTCCAGCTTTTGGGGGAATTATAATTGTGGACCATGTGCTTCTAATGTTCAAAGCAAAAGTCAAGTCAACTGAATCTGGGTCATTGACTCCATAATCTGGTATAAACTCACTGTAATTACTTAACAGCCTTTAGGAAGAGAACCATTAGGACCAAGATTTAAGGTGATAGTTTAGCCAGCAGGCAGCTTTGCAGCTGGGTGGTAGAGAAGATAAAAATCCTTCAGATGGTGGCAACAGAGAAGGCAGGGCCTGATCTCTAGCTGTATGAATTTTAAAATAGGATATCCAGTCTGAATGCAGTAGACCAGTGTTGACAGCTTGCTCTGCTTGACTTAGATCAATGACAGAGGAATTTCTACCTTAATGGCATACACTTCTCTTTTTGTCCTAGACAGGAAATTTCATCATGGACTTGCAAAATTCTTGTTGTTTTCTTTTTCTAAGGTATATTGCATTTCAAAGAAAACTTTTCAAAATTGTTAAAGCCCTGAGAAGTTCTCGTGAGGATACCCCTATACCCTCTATTGTGAGTTAATCCAAATCACAACCTCATACTGAGCTGCTGCTGAGCTCTTGCACACTGAACATCTTAGCTGGCCAACCAAATAGTGGGATGTGCACTTCACCTCTTTAAAGTGAGAAGATAGGGATGTTCCTCAACAGAGCAACACACAGACAGATTTCCTACAGGCTTTTCCACTCCCTGCTTGTTCTGAGCTAAATGCTATTAACACTATCTCATGCTAAATAAATAAAAGCTTTGGTAATTGACAAATAAGAAGTTCCTGCCCTGAAGCATCTTTCACAATTTAGGTATTAGACACAAAGCAAATAACCACACACCAAGACATGCTCTCAAAGATGAGCCAAAGGAGTATTTCACATGGACTAGTGCAAAGCCTAAATCTGCTGCTCTCTCACATCTGAAAATTGCCCAGCAATGCACATGCACATCTGACTGGTGGGGAGATCATCACACAAACAATCACAAATCATTGGCTGATGGAAATGCCTTTAATATCTCTGAAATATATGCACATTGATTTCCATACAGTCACTTTTCGTTGTGTTTGAGTAGTTACCTACATGTGGAAGGAAAACCATTAGTGGCTGCCAAGAAAGTAACCTCACAAAGAAACCGGTAAAATGCTGCCTTTATTTCCCTTCTGTTAGCCAGTATCTACACCACAGAGCCCTTTAATCAAAGCTTTTCTGCTTCACCCTTTTCAGGATGTAGTCCTTAAGCTTTTGGTGATTCAACAAACTAGAAATGTTTTATGCAAATGTCTTGACTTCTTCCCTGCTTTCAACAAAAAATGAACAAACAGTAACAGTATCATAATTAAAAGGCAAAGGCATAATTTCAATTTCTTTTGATCTTTGGAGAAATATCAAAGCATTCCTTATTATATTAATCTAGATAATTATATTACAAATGAAAAAACAAGGTGCCTAGAAGAAGTTTTCTTGTTATTTCTAGAATTGCAAAAATATTTTAGTTAGAAACTGACTAAAATTTCACATGTTCATTCAATTCACATGGAAGTGTTTGAGGCCCAGGGAACAAGAATTCTGGATGCCACTAAACTGAAGTGAGCAGTGCCACCCCTCCACTGGGGCAGAGTCAGTGCTCTATAGACTGGTACAGAGTTTAGTGTATATACTGTATGTACATAAAGTGTCAGGCACAGTCTGAAAATCCCTTGTGGTCTNGTGTATATGCTAATCCATTTTGACCTGCAGTCTAATCCAGGGGCTCTGCCAGCACCAGGTTTTATACCTCATCCCTACTAGCTCTGGGAACTACAAGACATAATTTTAAATTGCTGGTAACAATTCCACAGCATACACTATTCTATGGAATAATGAGGACAGAATTAAGGTGTAGCTGCCTCTGCTTTCCCTTGCCATCACAAAAGAAAACTGAAAATCACAGTATCCATTCAAAGATAACTGGAACGTCTCAGTTTCTCCCCACATTGCAATATAAAAGCCTGCAGAGGTCTCAGTTAAGAACCCAGGTAGAATTGCATATATTAAACAGAACATATTTAAGAAAATAAAGAGATTGTCAGAATGCCTTCAAAGCAGAAAAATCAGTAGTCTAAAACCCCACAAATAACTGAAATTCTCACTCCATAAATCTTGAATTAGGCTCAGCCATGGTGAATTGCATTGCCTTCTGGCACTAAGCCCTGCTAATTACTTCAATCCTCACTCAGGGAGTGGTGAGACTTAATATTACCATCAAAGTACATCCACTCAATTCTGCATCAGCCATACAGAAGTCACAACTAAATTATACCTTGAAACCAGGCTCTTTGTTCCCTTTTATACTGCCAGAGTCCTTGTCAACTTAAATTACATATGAACCAACACAAAGTCTTAAAGACATAGCCGCCAGTAAAAACTTTTCAGCATGAGAGGGATTAACCACAGATCACAATTATCATTCTGAGAATTACATGCAACTATAAAATTACATAAATGCCAATAAACAAACTCATTAGTACTTATTTACTTTCTGTTATAAAGATTAATCAAGGGTCATAACACTGGAAGTGACAAGATTCCTGTGTTCACAACTCCACTATGCAGCTAACTTCCTGGTAACAATCATTCCACTTTTCCTATAGATTCCTATATGGCCCTTAAGGAAGAATAGGCAATCTGTAATGATTTTGTTTAACATCAGAGTGATATTCAAGAGCAAGAGTCAGCAAAATCTACATGAAATTAAACAGTGAAATCCCAAATTCTGGACTATTTTTAAACCTTCTCAAAAAAAAAAATAAAAAAAATTACCTAACAGTGTTTTCTGTCCTCTTTGAAATACTTAATGTAATCAGCTTTTGATTACATTTAGGTATATTATCTGTACTAGGAGTGGATAAACACCTAGTGCAGTTTCAATCCTCTGCCTTTATCACCTGTGAAGTACAATGTGAAAATACNTAAAATTACCTAACTGTTTTCTGTCCTCTTTGAAATACTTAATGTAATCAGCTTTTGATTACATTTAGGTATATTATCTGTACTAGGAGTGGATAAACACCTAGTGCAGTTTCAATCCTCTGCCTTTATCACCTGTGAAGTACAATGTGAAAATACCTAAGCTGTTTCCAAGGAAGTTAGCTCCTGGACATATACAGGTGGCTCAGGTATGGTGCCACACAGAAAAAGCAAAATAGCTTCCAGAGCCAGTCTAGTTATAGCTACACAGCACTGACCTGCACCTTCACACCATCTGGACTGCCTACTCAGGTCAGTGCTAGCTAAGAGATCTCTCTCTTCAACAGTCAGCAAGGTCTGTGACCTTTCTCTTCTCCATTACCTCCTCCTGGCTGGTTCTGATAGCCTATTTTGTCAATGTTTTGCATGAGTGATGATTTTGCTTTCTTTCAGATGATTCTCTCCTCCCAGTTGTTCAGAGGTTACTACTTTCTTCCATTAATCTTAAATTAGGACGTAAGTGGGATACCCTGTGAAACTCATAAAGTGCTACCCAGAGAGCAATATTCCTACTGTGGTGGCACTTGGAGCCCACCAGAAAGAAAGGAAGACATTAGAGAAGGAGTTCCTGGTGCAGGGAGCCCACACTGTGGTATCAGAGAAATCATATGGAATTTACTCCTGGCTGAGGGCTAAACAGCATTTCAAATCTTTTTCAGAAACCACATGTAAAGCTTCTGGGCATGATGTTGTCCTTACAGAGCCAAACACTGATTCACTCACCAGCAGCTTGAACATGTGTACAGCAGCATATACACAAGCATACAGAGATTCCCTAACACGTGTTAGCATCCCTTCCCTCCAGTCTGGTGACAGAGTGAATGAGATAAGTAACCAGTGAGGGAAAAAAATGTCTATCTGAATGACAGTGAGGCGTAGTCTTTTCTTCCTAAAACCACAGGCTATACTGAAAGCCAAGTTTCACATGGTCTTGCCATTTTTATGTGCTTCTAATGCCTAAAGCAAGACATAGATTGAAAATTTTCTATTTTTATCTTTCAAAGTATCTGGGAAACCATTGCCATTTGCTAACCTGACCAGACTTGAGCCATTTTTCTGTACGTCTGGGAATCCCTCTTAAAAAGGAAAATCTCCCAATTACTTGCCAGATGAATAACAAATTGTAAGAGAGCTGTAGCTGGCAATGAGGCTAGCAGAGATGGAGGAAAATTGCCTTCTTTAAGAAGATAAAAAGATTATCACTCCTAGAGCTGTGATCGGGTAAACTAAAGTCCCGAGCCATATGATATGTACTGGGGTTTATCAAACATCTGGATAGCGAACACAAGAAATTCAAACTATCAAAGAAAGAGAGAACTAGGAGAAGAAAAAGAAGGTAAAAACATGTTGCAACAGTCAGCTTCAAAGTCTTGAGATCTTTCACAAGGCTATTCTTTCAACCTCTTTCCCTCCATCCTCTGCTGTCATCCCTGGCAGTGGCACAGATAACTGGGCTTTCATAGATGCCTCTGGATTTCCATCCTACTACTTCCTCTCCTCTATCATGACAGGAGCACCTCAAATCTAGTCAAGCTTCACCTTCCATTCACAGGGCTGCAGAGTTCACTTTATTCACACTGTAAAAAGTGTAATTCCACATTATGCTTATGTCTTTTCTTCAGAGGTGAACAGAACTGGCTGTACTGACAAGTTCTCCATTAACAACAAGGGTTTCAACATCTACACCACATTAGGATTCCTAATTGTGCACAGGCCTGTAGACTCCATCTCTGAACCCAGGCATTCATTTGGAACTGAAAACCACCGTCATGTATTTTAACTGCAGCAGACCAATAACAAATCTCAACAGCACAGAGGCATATATGGAATAGATTATAATATTTCCCAGACTGGATTTCTATGTCCAAGCATGTTAACTTTTCCATGGCACAGATTTGGCCAATTTTATCTGCAACCAAACATCTACCCAAGTGAACTGACTGTCTAACAAGCATCTCTCAGCCATTGATTCATGCTCTCTGGAATCAGTAACAGAGGAGCATGCACAAATTTGCACACACACGTATTTCCACACTGCTTCCAGCAGTGCTGCTGTAGCTAGAAACTTGTTTTGCCTTTCTCTGAGAAAACAGACCTGAAGGTTTTTGTCTGAACTTGTCCTCATTTTAAAATAGAGTCAGTACAAAAAAGTTTAGGAGATTTGCTCTGGAATTAAATTACTGGAAGACATTTATTGTATATCAGCAATGTGAAATAATAATGGGCCTGAATGTCTTTTGGAGAATTGGGAGTCTTATCATACACTTTAAAAATTTACAAATATTTAGAATTCAAATATTACACAAATACAAATATTGTACAATGCAAGTGCTATGAATATTTTCAGTCTACCAACTAGATGAATTAATAGCAGACCTTATCTAAGCTCTCAAAAAAAGATAGTCTAAATCAAAATTAATGAAGGATGAATGAACAGAATAAATTTAATACTTTGCTCTACTTAAACAAAACTCATTTTTCAGTGTACTAGCATTTTTGACAGGGTCTTTTAACCAAGGATGTTACCTTGCTAGCCCTGGAAAGCTCTACTTCACAACATAAATACCAGATCAGCACAGAAAAATGCCTCTTAGTTGAACAGGATGAAAAGATAAACTGTAACTGTATTTAGAGGCATGCTAAAAAAGAAAAAAAGACATCATGGAGATTGGAACACAAAAATGTATACTGTATGTTAGACCAACTTTTGATTTCAGTATATGCCTTGAGGATGTAAAGCCAAAAATATGCATGGAAAGGATGTGTTGCCTTGGCTAGGAGAAATGATGCTTTGCAGGTACCTTTCAGGTAGGAAGTAGAGCCCTTTGGCCTCAGCTCAGGAAAGATTTAGGTTCCCAGCTGAACCTAATGCAAAATTATGAAGAATTATGAAAAGCTAGGCCATTGATTCTTAGCATTAGTATCCTCTTATATCCAGGTGGAATAAGAGGTCTCATCATAGTGTACTTATGAGCAAAAAAAAGGCCATGAAATACATGAGAATGCCATCCTGGGAAGCATCCTCCATGTAAGAAACCTTTATCTCGCCTACCAACCACCTGGGAACCTCCAGGTTTAGGATGTACTCCAGAAATTCTGGCTTATGCAGCAACTTATGAGGAGATGAAATCCTGCTGCTACTCCTTCTACACACATACATTCTCATGCATTCTTTATAAACTCTAAGAAGAAAGGGCATGGTAACATAGTAGATTGTACATAAACTGAAGATAACTCATTTTATTAGTATGTAAATTACAAGGTTATTATCTAGGCACATAGATTATTAATCACTAACATACATGCTAAATTGTATTTGGAGTCTCAGGGCTAATTCTAGATAGCATGTTCCCTAGCAGAACATCTAATATTTTCATATGGCTGCTTGAAGCAGCCATGAAGCTTGCAAAATAAGCACTTTATAAGGATCTAAGTTGTTATCACAGCTCTGAGTACTCCATTTATATGTCCTAGTTGGAAAATTCTTCTTCCAGCATACTTCTCCTAGTTAAAAGAGGATTTATCCCTAATTAAGCCATACTGTAACATCTCCTAGCACAAGCACTAGGGCTCAACTCACCTTTCTTTAGATACTTAAGTGGAGCAACTTCATCAGGAGATTGCTCTGCTTTTTAATAACTGATGGAAAGAGAGAAATTCCACAGGTTGTACCTCCCTCTCTTTTTCATATCTGAAGAGCTCTTAGCTTGCCTACTTCAGTTGAGTGACCAAAGTCAATCAGGAGAAATCCAAATCTACGTCTTCTGGGAAGAAGTTATATTTGGATAAATATTTATTGCTTCAGGAAGACCTTCTAATCATAATGAAAATCAAGTCAGTTTCAATTTGTCATCAGATGTGTTTGATATTCAGTTTTAGTATTTTATAGCAGGAATGCTCCAGGCATATACCTGTCTCCACAATTCTGGCCAAGTGCCACAGAGATTCCTGCAGTCACCCAGACAGGGAGAACTTTCTACCATATACCTCACAATGTATTCTACTTTTTCATATACTCCAGTTTTAGATAGAACATATCTAAACATACAGCTGCATGAGCTTCACAAGAGTGTTTGTTATGTGCCTACAAGGAGACTTTTTATTTACTTATTTTTAATTTGTAAGTATTGTTACACCTAACAGCTTGTATAGCAATGAAAGGCAATGGGTTCATCTCAGAATGCTTTTCTCCTCTTTTGCTAGCTAAACCAGGAATAAAAAAAAAAACCAGAACTAAATGCTGCTGAGAGTGTTCTTGTGTGCTTAATAAGAAATTTTGGTTTTGTACAACGATAACATGGGCTGAACTCCCTCAGAAAGAGACAGAAAGATCAGTGGAAGAAAGAATGAAATTGGGTTCATGGTGAAATAGGGAGTACATGTATCTGAAAGGATTCCTCCTGCTGATAGTCCTAATGATATCATTTCAGAGGACTGAAGTGCCACTGCCTTTTCATACTCAGCTGCTGCCAAGTGGAGATTGGACCAGATAATGTTCTAAACCATATCTGAGAACAGTCAGTCTTGATACCAAAGAAGGTGAAAAGGAGGATAAAAGAAGAAAGGAGAGAAAGAGTATCTCCCAGAAAAGGAGATTAGGGAAACAATAATCAGATTTAAACATTTTTTTTCTTAGGGGGAAAAAAAAAAAATCACACAGTGCTTCTCCAAGACGCACTGGGAGATAGAGCATGCTCAGGTATTGACTGCAACTTTCCTAGGATACTCATGAATCTGTTTAAATTGACCTGTGACCTTATTTCAAAAATTCATATTTCCCAGTGGTTTCAAGCTCTTAATCATCTCTGAATGTAAAATAAATTAATTTATTGAAGGGCGAAAATAAACCTTTTTACCTTGAACGGGAATGGAGTGGAGGAGCGAGCATCAACTCCACGCAGGGGCACTGGCAGCCTTAGAGCTTAGACTGTGTATCAATGTATGAGCCTTTTTCCATTAACAGGGTAAGCTGCCTATTTGGCTTTGAACTGGGAAGGAGGAAGAACACGTAGGAATAGTCAGGAGAAACTGATAGATGGTTTAAGAAATTGCTTCTTGGCTCCCCTCAGTCAGAGCTGCTTTATGACTCGCTGTCATTGCACCCCCTTGGCAGCAGATGGGAAGAAACTAGAGTTGATCCAAAAGGATTAGGTATTCTTCAGGCTTCAGCTTCAAATGATTTCAAGATCTGATAGCTGGACTCACATAAACCTGGCTTCACCTTTATAAGTGAAAGACATTAACTGATTTTTGGATGACAGAACTGATCAGACGGCAGGAGGTTGCTTAGCCATAGTTATGCTATGGTGTATGACCAACACAACAGCAAAGAAGTTCATGTAATGTCTATGATGAAAACATGCTTTTGGAGGTCTGAAATACTCCATACTAGTAGGTGTTTTGGGTATTAGGACTTTAGTGAACCAGTGGTCCTGGATCATCTATGCATACACAACGCAGAGCTTATACAAAAGAAGGCAAGAAAATCTTTATGTAGTTTAAGAAACAATTGGTGTACAGAGGGGGACATTCAAGTTACACATATCTCTTGTGAAGCCATGGGGCAGAATTCTGTTCTCAGTTATGAGGGTTCAGCAAAGTGGTACCATCCAAGGTTAGGGAGACCAGACAATCTTGTTCACTTTGCAAGATGAATCCAAATGCAAAAAGCTGTTGCAATATCAGTGCCATAGAGCAGGCACATGAGACATGCCATGCATTTGCTTTTCAGCTGTGATGTGTCACCAGCCAGCCTGGCACAGCTGTGCTACATGTCTGTCTTCACTGTTGATGCATTTCCTGCACACTCTAAGATATTGTATTCACTGTCACTCAGCTGAGACTCCAGCAAGATAAATGGCTTGGCAGAGAGGACAGAGGCTATGATTGCCCTGGTCAATGAAAAAACAGAGACAGCCAAAACTGTGCATCTTCTCTGGTGGCAGCAGCTGCCCTCTCCACCAGCACATGCACATGAACTGGTCATCAACCCATTAATACCTCCTGAATTTAATTGCAGCAGAAATGCTTTAACGCCTGGCCATAAAATCAAAGTAACACTTTCTCTGCTGTCACCTCTCAAAAAAAAAAATAATCAAAAAACCCAAGCATTATGAGATCTGATGTTGATAGAACAACCTATTTACTAAAGAATTTGTTAATCATTTTGCGTGCAGTTTGCATAAAGAAATTTCACCTTACAGGCTGTTTACATACTGTTCAATTAAACTGCCCATTGGGCACTTGCTATTCACAGCATGTAGCTGCTCACATGAGGCACATGGTGTCCTTCCCATTGCCTCACAACATTTCTGAAGCATTTCAGACAGATTGTGCAGATTTTTTTCACACAAGAAGGAGGGCTTTATTTAGCATGACCTTATGCATAACACAGGCCACAAATATTCCACAGCTGACAGAAGGTCTTGTCCACATGCAAATATGGATATTCATATAAATCCCAAAACACAGTGGGAACAAAACCCTTCTTGCTTTACAAATATAAGAGCAATGAATAAGATGACATCAAGAAATTGTTCATAGTCTGAATGAACAGTGTTTGACACAGGCATTATTCAAGCTATTCTCTCTTAGACAGGAGAGTTCATCCTTTTCAACACTATATTCCCTGATGATAAATTCATTAGGCCATGGGTACTCAGTTGTAAAGCAAACTAGAACCTCCAAGAACAACCCCAACAATCCAATTCTACATGAGTCTAGTTGCAGATGAAGGACCAAAGCACATACAGACATATGAAGCTTTAGAAGACATTAAACATATGTATACATCTTTCCATACAACAGAAAAATTTAAGAAGAATCAGAGAATCATCACATGGGCTGGTTTTGGCTGCCAGGGGAATATCTGTCATTTTGGGTAACATCCTCAAAATAATATTTTGGGATTAGTGATTGCTAAATTATTCTTCCAGCACAAAATTTAGTACAATTTAGAAGTGCCTTACCATAATTGACTTGAAAATTTAAATACCCTGGGTCATCTTTTAACACGAAACCAAGGAACCAAAGTCTTCTTGAAATTCAGTAAGACTTTGGCTTCTACATGCTTATAATTAGTGCTTCAGAAAATTCTGCTGACGGATTAGATAATGGAGAGAGGAGGAGGTATCACAAATGTTAACTTGAGCCCAGGGACAAGTCATTGACTACAGAAACATGCTTTTTCCTGCTGATGACACAGGGAGCCTGGGGACATTAGATTTAATAGATACACAATCTCCACAGTCCTATACAAGACACTGGCCCAAGATCACTCTTGCCATTTAGATGTAGTTTTATAATTAAACAGTGATAACCAAAAAGGGTCTGTAGCAAAATGAAACAGATGCAAATCCTCTGCCAGGTGCTTGTTGGACCCTGTTGGAAGGTGTCCAAATAATTAGCTACTCACCAGATGGGTAGCAAAGCACAAACAACAATCTAATGTGTCTTCTGGGTACAGACAACTCTGACTTCCAGTGATGTAATAATATTAACATATGACAGCATTTAGGTTGTCAGCATTTTGAGAACTTAATTTGGTAGTCTGCAATCTGCAATGGTTTGATTCTTATAAACCAAACATCTACAGAAAGGACACCAGGAGTACAACTAAGAGAGGGACAAACTGGCCTTCCCAGTGGGACATTCAGACTTTGCTTCAATACCACAAAGGATCTGAGACACTGAAAAAAAACAACCCAGAAAACATCACCAACAGGTACAAAAGTTATTTCAAGCATTTTTAGTAATTTGTAAGATTTTCAATGTCCATAACTAATTAGGAAAAAAAAAAAAAGATGACGACAACTGGGGAGTATATGTGAGAGTATATGTGAAATACGCAGCACACCAGACAGGGTGATTGGTATATAGTGTTTGTCAGCAATCACTAGAATAACCTTTACAACTCACCTCTGAGCTTCATAGGTACACAAAGCATGACTTGACAGAGACAACTGAAGCTTTCCAGAAAAGAACATTACTTCTGGGAGTTTGTTTTTCAGCCTTAGGCCTCAAAGGTTTGCAAGGATGAGAAATTGTGGAGGGGTTTGGTCTAAAAAGTAAAGACTTTTTTGAGGTGAATGAGATCAGGCTCCTTGGCTGCTTTTTCTTAAATAAATTATGTGAAGATTTCTGCCAGTTGTCTGTACATCCAAGTGGAAGTAGCATATATTTTACTTAGAGCAGAAGTTTGTGAGTCTCAAACTTTATGATTCACCTGAGCAAAGTTGCCAAATCTTGCAGTTGCCTCATGGTATTAGGTTTTTTTGTTTGTTGTTTTTTTTTCTTTCTTAGAGGCCCAGACCTTTGAGTCATGGATTATATCAGGATTTCAACTTCCCTCCTAATGAATAAATAAAAGCAATTTTCCAGCTCTCCTGGTTACACAGAAATATTTGGAAAACATGACTGGCAGCCCAAAAGGCTTGAAAACCATAAGATAAACACAAGGAATGTATCATCTCATAAAAAGCATGATGAATGTTAAGTCATTGCATGATTCTTGGGAACTAATATTTAGTTTCTGAGGACCTGATACCAGCAAAACTGTCTGTGTAAAACCAAAATCCCAAACAGACGATTGCCAATCTGTGCCCTTCCTAACCTTCTATGCAGTTTTGAGTCTCACGAGTTTGCTAACCCAACAAAATACTCCATTTGTAATGATCCAGTTTATTACCATGAAAATAGTTTTTATTCTAAAAAAGGCTATGATTGCAGATGAAGACTTAGCAAATATCTTGATTCATTTTATTTTACTTAGATTTCCTTTGTAAGAAATCAATAAAACATTTACACAGGCAAGATCAGTACTAAGCAGAACCAGATTTGTTCATTGTTTTCTGCTCCAAGCCCATCAACTTCAGGAGAAGGCCTTCTGATCTCCTTCCATGACTTTTGAATCAGACACGTTAAAGAATCACATTCATAAACATCTGTCTATTAAAATAGAAAATCTGGAAAGTTTACCAGATTTTTCTAATTAATTCTTATTTTTGGCCAATAAAGCCATAACAATCACTCCTAAAAGATATAAAGAAATTGTTCCATTCTTTTGAAAGACAAAAAAGGAACAAGCAGTAATAAATTTAAGCTATGCCTAAAACTTCTGTCAATAAAGCAATCAACTATGTAACAAAAAACATGTGAATCACTCTGTTGGGATAAATAATTTTGAGTAGTAGTTTTCTGAGATTTATTTTTGGAGAAGATCAATTCCTTTAAAAATAGTTATTGATCTTCATTTATCCAGGAATTTTACTTTAGTATCACCCATGAAAAAGGATGACAAGGGTTCAGATAAAATGTGATCACTTATAATAAATTTTCCCTGAAGCTCTCAATGTGTCACTGGTTATTTTTCTATCTACTTCTTCGCAGATTTTGTCTTAAACACTAATTTCACTCCTGTTGTTTATCACATGACTATAGATTAAGATTAAACATGTGCTGTACAGACATTGGGTATACACATTAGTATGTAATTGTGGGGATGTATGTATAAAATATACATATATTCAAATCATAGGAGTCTTGTGCTTTGAAATGAAAAAGAATCAGAAACTTACACAATGAAAGAATCGATTGAAATTCATTTCTAACAATTGAAAAATAATCCTGAAAAACATCTGCTAGAACATAAGGCACAACAAGATGGGCAGCATTATGCCATAATAATACACCTTGGGTGCATTATGAGGCATGAAGCCAAAAGGTAAATTTAGAGAAAAAAAATGAAACAAAGCACCTAAATTCTTTTTTTAATATCTATACTAAGAGTTTCCTGTTCAATTCATCCTCTCCATAAGAGCTCTACAAAGAGCTCTGCAGCCTGAAGAAACTGACTGCTCATGGCTTGAATGGGCATACATTTTGCTGGAAAAAAAAATCTGCTATCTGGCTGAGCCCAAAGAGTTGTAGTGAATGGAGTCAAATCCAGTTGGTCACCAGTCACGAGTGGTGTTTCCTAGGGCTCAATACTGGGGCCTGCTCCTTTTAATACCTGTAACACTGATCTGGACAAGGAGATCAAGTGCATCCTCAGGAATGTTGCAGACAACACCAAGTTGGGCAGGAGTTTTGATCTGCTTGAGGGCAGGGAGGCTCTACAGAGGGATATGGACAGGATGGATCCAAAGCAATGAGTTCATGAGTTCAACAAAGGCAAGTGCCAGGTCCTGTACTTTGGCCACAACAATCCTGTACAACGCTACAGGCTTGGGGCAGAGTGACTGGAAAGCTGCCCAGAGGTAGAGAACCTGGGAGTGTTGGTTGACAGCTGACTGTACATGAACATCAGGGTACCCATGGAGTCAAGAAGGCCAAGAGCATCATGGCTTGTATCAGAAATAGGGTGGCCAGCATGACTAGGGAAGTGATTGTTCCCCTGTACTTGGCACTGGTGAGGCCACATCTTGAATGCTGTGCTGGTTTAACAGCTGGGTTTGATGATCTTAAAGGTCTCTTCCAACTAAAACAATTCTATAATTCCATGAAAACTGCAGTTCCCAGATTTATCTATTAGATCCCATTGAGTATTTCAAGAAATTCAGTATCTTGCAGAGAGGTTGCTTTCTTAATGAAAATACTCCCATATATTTTTAACAGTGCCTGTGTTAACCAAGAAGCCTAATATCCATTGTCTTTAAATCACCTGAAAATCAAAGAAAATGTTTATCTGTGTCTCAAAGTTAGACCAAAGACATCACAGGAAGCTAGGAACTGTGGAGAGATCAATGGCAAAATGGAAGGGCTTCTCTCTACCTTAATGAGATGCTGTGGGAGGACTGTGTGTATAAAAGCAGGTAGCAAACCACATATCAGATATATCACTCAGCAAGATAAGACATTTCCCAGAGACAGAGAATAATGCAATTAAACATTTTTGTCAAAAAAAAAAAAGAGAAAATATTTTGTCACCATTCTAGCAGAATTTTATCTCTCCCATTTTTTTACTTAAGGGTTTTTTTGCCTCCTAATTCTGTAACCTTTAACATAACACTCATTTAAAGCAGTGATTAAACAATATTAACCCTTGTGAAGTCCCTGGAATCACAGTTGTCTGTTTTCCATGTCCCTCAGAGAGAGGGAATGCAATTGGCACTGTTATTCCAAAATATGTGACTGCTCCAATATTTTGTAAAACCAGAAACTTGCATGATTATGTGTGGGAATGTAGAAAGCTTCTGAACAATGGAAAACATTTTGGCAAATACCAAATTACTAAGTTTAAAATGATGCTTTTAATAGCAACTTCCAGACTGATCTCATTACATTTAGTTTGCAACTCTTTCCTCACCTACTTATTGACTGTTCTCTGACACATGGTCAGTAGGCTGGTAACTACATTCACCTAACTGTCTGCCATTTTTACAGACAAAACCTGATTTCTAAGGTAAGAAACATTTCTGAAAAAAAGTAGATTGACATTAGTACTGATGAAAGCAAAAAGGCAAGATAGATGGTGCAAAATGTTTCAAAGCAAAAATAAATTTTGTGTTCTTGTGTTTTTCTTTCAGTGTAATTGAGTCAGACAGCCCTTCCCTTTACAGGAACATGTGTAAATATAGGTTCAAAAGTGGTCAGTACAAGCAATCATCAAGCCTCCTTGTTTTGTTTTCTGGTGGAAAAAAAAGATGACAGACAACCACAAGTCTCTTGTATTGGTCTAGAGGGGGAATGTGCTCCCATATTTACTTTTTTTCATTTTTCTTCATTGCAATAATCAATAAGCTGAGGATCTGTAAGCACACAGTGGCAGGGTGTTTCTGTCAGATTTGCCAGATGCATTTGATAAAGTAGAGTTTATTTTGCCCCAATTAAAATAAAAGATAAATCTATGATTAGATACTATGATAGTGGTTGGCAACATAAAGCTCCTAAAAAAGCAAGTGGTATAAATGTCTCAAACATCAGCAGATTCCCAGGAAAAAATGAGCTTGAATTTAAAGTTCTGAAACCACTGGTCTTGACTCATCTTACCAATGTTTTCCAGATGCAAACTATTCAAGTTCTGAATGAATGCATGGTAGTTACATTAGTTGCATGCATCTTCCATGCTCAACTGCAGAGTAGCTCAATACATAGGCCCCTCTAACGAAAGCCTGATACAGTTCCACTCAGATTCTGATGTCAGCTGAAAACCCAGAAAAACTAAGTACTTTCAAACTGGCTACAGAAACTTTTACCACATGTTTATTCTTAGGCCAGGGAGTCTGCTGTGATATGAGGTCTAGCCCTCTGCTGTGCTTCTCATTGCAACCACTGAAAAGTCATAGCAAGTCACATTTTCTGCCACAATGAGAAGATGATATGTTAAAGGTAAAATCAAGTGGTTGTTGTAAAGTCAGTTTTGAATTACAGAGAGCTGGGTCAAATACCGGGTCAGGGTATTTGTCTTGAGAAGGGGGAAGGCACAAGCAAAGGCACTCTTTAATCCTTCTATTGAAATGTATTGGCCTTCATATTCAGATATGTAAAATGCAGATATTCCCTGACATGGCTCTGGGAGGCCTGGTTGAAGAGACTAGATTGGTCAAGACTTTGAAAGAGATTAAATGATACATTTCTCCCAGGGAAACCAGTACCCAAAGGAAGTTTAAAAACAAAGACACACACACATACATGTGCACGTAAAGCCCCTAAGAACTTGTTCTAGCCCAAGTTTAAAATTTTAAGCAAATCCCAAAGCAGTTGGATTCAACCAAGCATATCAGCAAGTCCCAAACCACTGATCCAGAATGTCTCCCCCTTGGCAGGATGCACACCTGAAATCCCTGCTCTCTGTTTCAGGCTTGATTGACTTATTTTAACAAGACTTCTGTGTCTGCACGGTTAGATCTCAGCCAGTCTCTTTTCACTTTCCTGCAAGTTTTCAACAGCTGCAGATAAAGCACTGTGTGATCCCTAGTATGCCTTTCCCAAACCCATTTATTTCTCATGTGTCTGAAGTGTATAAATTCCATCATGCTACTCCAAAGGGAATGGGCATGGCTGCATTACAGCTTATAAGCAGCTCACTGAAGGATCTGCAGAAGTATTCATTAAAAATAAATTTTTTTGGAAAATACTCTTTTATGCAAGTCACTCAATAGAAGTCACTAGCTTTTTTTATCTTAGACAATACGTTACTTTCTCTTCGACAATACGTTAAAATTGTATTTTAATTTAAGCTTCTTGTTGCATGCTAAGACTGTGATTATGTTTCACCCTGTGAAAGATGCAATTATTCCATGTCAGAAGCTCATATTTTCTTGCAGTTGTTTTCTTGTCATTTTTTTCTCAATGGCTTTTCATCAGCTTGGGTTTTTTCCTTTTTTTTTTTTTTTTAAATTGTATTTTAATTCACTGTCTAGCAAGGGTATTGTAAAATAATTTTGCAACTCCTTTTGTTATTGGAATCTAAGTGGAGTCCTGTGTGTACTATGCATCTATCAGATAACAGACTCCAGAGAATTTTGTCATCTTTGTGTTTTCCTCAGTGCATTCAGTAACAATGATTTGACAAAGCAAACTTATGAGAAAAGATGACCACATCATTACAAAAGTTTATGAAAATTAAGACTAGTCAGCATGACCACTTAGGGCTGTGACTGAACCACTGAGTGCCCTATATACCAGAGATTTCTTTGAATTTTTAGTAGTTTTTCTAGCCCATAACTAACACATTCCTTCTAGTCTCAGTGACTTCCTTAGGAGTTACAATTTTCTCATGACTGCTGCAACATTTGAAAGTGATAGATTGTTGAAGCACCAACCATACTTCCCTCTCATTATGTATCTTAGTTCCAAGATACTGTCAACTTTCCATAAAGGCTACATATGAAATATTAATAATATAACTGACAGATTTGGCCTTTAGAAAGCTCTTCCTGTATTACTTTTCTCAACTCCCACTTTTTATCTGTTTTACCATCACATCCTCCTTCGTCACAATGGTTTTACTAACCAAATTTGAAAAACAAAGGAGAAGCTAAGCCTGGTGATCTTCCCTATTTGATGACTGCTCACAGTTCATAATTGCTCTTCAAAAGCTTCTCCCCCCTTCCTTATGTCTGAGTTTGGTATTAAGCTGCCTGCTAAAGCAAACTGGGATGTTGCAAGCAAACATACATATGGCAGCCAGAGACAAACAAGCGTCACTTGGCACCATTTTTTGGACACGTGGTAAGAAAGACGTAGAAGGACTCAAGGCTAAACCTACCATGCCTCTGTTCAGTTCTTCCCAAGGTGATGGCCATTCTCAAATGTCACACTAGTGTGTACATCATAGAACTTTACAGTACTCCTTTTTCCTCAATTTTACTCCTACTTGCATCATGCAACCACCAGTTACAATATTTTGCAGCACTCCCTACTGCAGACCACGTATCTCTTGCCATCCATCTTGTCCCTACCTCATCTATTTCTTACCTACCCCATGAATTCTTGTCTGTCTCATATCATTATCAATCAGTGTCTCATAGTCATAAAAATAAATAACATTTATTTTCAAGGGTAATAAATAACATTTATTTTCTTTTCAAAATGGAAAGAACCTGAATCTAAAGCCTTACTTAAAACTAGACTTCAGAGTTCTTGGACTTTTCTTTCCTCTGCCATAGCTTGTAAGTTTGGAATAGATGTAGGAGGCATATCAAAAGGGCATTAAGTGAAAGTGTGTTACATATTTTCCCACCTTCCTACATATGCTTGCATCACCATATGAAGATTTGACAGAAAGGGGCTAAATCCAAATTATTGAGACTAATGTTTCTCTCCATTGACTTTAATGTTTTTGGTATGTCTTTGAGATTATTCATCTTGTAGCTACACAGGAAACCTAACTGATCTACAAAGTACTAATTAAGGAAAGTAAAGCATATTCATATAATCATATACATTAGAGATCATTATGACAGGTTGTTTTCCCCATCTCTAGTAAACACTTCCGAAAAAACCAAACAACATAGCTATTTGAAAGAGAAATACGTGCAACAAGATATTTAGCACTGTCAATTAGCTTTTAAATCCAGTAGAAAATACTGTACAACATTCTAATATATATTCATGGTAGTATGAGGCTGCAGGACTATCATATCATGTAACCCAATAAAAAGGAATAAGATTTCTTTCCACTTTAAGTGCATTGGAGAACCACAGCTAAGTTTATATTAGCATATCACAAATGTAAAACTGGGACACAGACTCAATGTGAAATTAGAACAGCAGCTGGTATCCTGTTAACAAGTAAAGTGTGTTTGCTTGGGGAAAAAAAAAGACAAACAGCAAAATGAAGCCATGCAAATGAACAGAGAACAATCAGTCAGGAAAGGATCTGTGAACTGCACTGCATATCTCAGGTTGCCTCTGCACTGTGCCACAGGATGTTTCACAAAAATATATCTTTATCAGGGTCAGATCATGTTCTCTAATCTGAATTATCAAGAATGTATTTTTCTTTATAGACAATCTGAAGATTATTGAAATTTAGACTGACAGGTTTGGCTGAGATTTTAATCCTATTTTCTTTCCTGCATCATGCAGTTCAATGAAGTATGAAACAAAATTTCATATTCTCTTACAGAACATGAGATAATGTAGTAAGCAGGCAGAATGTGCAAAATATTTTAAATTATATTTCACACAAAAATTGTCATATTTATTTATAAAAGAATAGTGTGCCTTTTAACAGCCAACCAGAGAACAACTAACTTAAAGCCACGCTTGCACATTTGATTTCTCCTTTCAACAGCATCCAGTTTGCACGGGGGAATCAGCCACTCTCCCATTTTTCACTCCCTCTTTCTCCATCTCTTCCTCTCTCCCAGTGAAACAACACCTACATCTTTCACTCCATCTCCTATCCAGCAAGATATGCTGCCAACAGTGTGTGTTGGGGAAGTTCTTGAGGTCAAGCACAATATTTTGCTCTGAACCTGTGGGTTCTCCAACTACAATGCACAGAATCTGTAGTGACTTTGGTTTGTTCTGTGTTCCCTCCTCTATGAACAATAAAAAGGCTAAGCCATTGAAAGCTATTTTTATTCACCAAAACACAGCAGCAGTTTACCCAGAGTCAGGCACATCCTCTCTTTTCAGCTCTTTCCCCTTTTTGTCCCAGGTTAACTAATATTTAATGCTTTTTGAGGAGGGTGCAGTCCTTAAGAGCTACAGACACTCTGAAAGATATCTAGCTTAAGACCAGTGAAACCCAAAAGTAACTGCTGGATTTGGCAAAGTAATGAGTATTTCAGATATCTATTGCCTAGGAGTCTAACTTGCCTTGCCTACACCACAATATTCACAAAATATTCTGAATATAATTATTTTAGAATACATCCAGAATAATCTGAGCTCCTGCAGAATACACGGGCAGACATTTAATTCTAAATATCTCTCACAATATTTAGATTTAACTTGCATAGATGAAGCAGCTCCAAAAATACAAGAAAATGGAGAAAAGGATACACAATCATTACATGCTTAATGGTGAGGATCATAAAACTGTTCTCACATTCCTGGCACTGGATGGAAATGCAGCCTTTATGCTCTTAACCCTTCCTCACACCATTATTCGCCCTCTTGGTAAATATCCACTTACAAGGCTCTTGTTATCTTGCTGTGGTATTATTTCACACAATGTGAATCTAGGAATCAGATTCTAAAAAAATCAATTTCTGTATAGAGTCTCAGCATCTCTGAATGACTATTGAGCAGCAGATCCCTCAGCCAGAGGGAAGGCTCAGCTCTCCTCCCAGCATGCCACAACAGAACAAGTCTTGCATGGCAGGGGAGGGGTATATTTTTCAACGTAAAGGAACGTGACCCCCTTCTGCTTTTGCACAATAAGATGATGGGCTGGGCTAGGCTGGATTATGGTCTTTGATGGCCATATTCAAATTGCTTGCTTAGATGCTGTTGTGGCATCTAAGTTCAAGAGACCTGCTTTTAAAGCCACAAACCTTGGCTCCTTACACACTTGATAAGCAGAAGCCGGGAGGCAGGGATGACATTCCAGATAAGTTTCTACAGGAGAAACTCTCAGAGTCAATTACATGCCTCCACTGACCCTGTGTAGCCAGTGTCTTCAAGCACTCTATTAAAGTTAAATATTATAAAAGTCACTTCTGAGAGTGCTACCCATCACTGTTTGAATACAGACCTCAGTGACTTTGCTTATTTGGATCTGCTGTAGAGCACTAAAATGGTGTGTTGCTGTTTTATAAAACCTAAACCTATGAAATCTTAACTGCACCTTGATTTGGTGATTTAATAACATGACATTTTTAATGTATCTGTTCTAGGTTTGTATGAGGCTTTAAAATACCACTACACATTGATGGACTAGCCTAGTGAAGCCAAAACACCAGTATAAAACCTTTAGTCTCAGCAGCCTCATTAACATTAGAATGATTAAGTAATATTGGCCAAGCATCACTGCACCACACAGAATAGGGGCAGTTTTCAATGTCATAGACTAAAGATATACCATACTTCTTATAAGTTGAAGATACATCACATTTTTATCATCCTTTCCTAATTTTTTTCAAGCAAACAGTACCACTTCCATCCTGCCAATAGTAACTAAATTACATGCAAAAAGAATATATGGACTACAACTCCACTTATATTTTTTTTCCCCTCACACTTCTCATACATGGTTAACTATTGCCTTCTTGGAATATATTTTGATTCAAAGTAAATCACATGGATGGTTTAACTATCATAGAATAGGCATGCCCATATATCCTTCTAAAAGCTTTGCCTCTTTTTCTTTAGATGAGATGATTTGGGTCATAAGATGTCAAAATGCCAAACTGAAGGATTGCTATTTAGTTCAAAAGTCAGGAAGGATGACTGCAGGTAAAGGCTTCAGGACAGAGGTGAGAACATCTAAACCCCAGTAGAGCATCAAATCTCATCTCAGAGGACAAGCTGATCTAGAAATAAGAATGAGGAAGAGTGGCCTGCACAACTGACTCATTGTGTTAGCTCAAGAAGAACAAATTCCTCATGCTTACTGCATGACTGAAGGTCAATACACCTGAAAAATTATAAAAAGGCTCTGGACCTATAAAAGACCAAAGTAAAGGCCAAGAATGCATAACTAGCCTAGGTAACAATCAAACATCTTTAGAATTGATGGTCAGTATCACAGTGCCATCCTATAATGCCTACAGCTCATTTAGAAGAAATGTTTGGGTGAAAATCCTCAGTGATGTACAACAGACTATTATGAAACAGAATTTGCCTGAGTATAGTCGATTTAAAGTACTTCAGATTGTTGTTGTAGTGACTTTATTCAACAAAATGTATTTACAGTTTGTACTGAAATCTTTTTAATGTAAATTTACTGCTAAGTACCAGATACTGCTTTTGTACAGCTCCTCCAGTTTCTACATTAGCAAGCTGAGCCATTCCTAATTGTGTCAATAGAACAGAACTAATTTAAGTACAAATGACTTAGCAGGGGCACACAAGGTTACTTTAACCATGTCCTGAAGTGTTGCAGTGTTTTCTTGCAGCTGTGCTGAGTGATCTTAGACAATTCCAGTTGTGATGCTCTGCAATGGCTGAGTACATACATGGTTCCTGGCACTGTTTCCAGAGGCACCAAGTTTGGACAGGTTTTGAAAGACTCATAGTGACCTGAGATACTGCTACAGGAAAATAGTTTAAAGCTTTTGTGCTCCTATACCCTTATCCTCATCCACATTAAGATTTAAGATTGAGATTACAACTGTTCTAGTAAGATATGAAGTAGCCAAAGGATCCACTAGAGCTCTCCAACAAAATACCAGATAAACAATTTTTGATTTGCTTGATTTTCAGGGCTGCAGCTTACAATAGGGAACAGACCAAATGCATCATGAATATATTAGCCTGTCCATTATGAGCTAAAATGAGAAGTACTAGAGCAAGGAAGGTCTGCTGTAGGGCAAGGTTAGTTCCTAAATCCAATCTTCACTTTTTATAGCACTGCTTCTCCAGTTGATAAGCCCAGTATGATGTTTACCACTGCAAGGTGGACGCTGGAATCTTCGTGTCTGAGAACTGGCCAGTCGTGGGTTGGAAGGAGTTGATAGGCTCAAAAAAGTGGTTTTAGTCTCAGGCTGACCACTGATTTCTTCCTCAATGTAGCCAGGCAGCGCTGGCATGCTCTTGGACAACAAGAACTGCTGCAAATATTGGGCAGCATGCACAATCCAATCTATTCCCCTAGCAGTTCAAATTATTAAAGCTTCTAATGTATTTCAATCTATTTCAGCATTCAGTCTACATCTTGAGTTAGAAGTCATGGAGCAGGTTAAAGAAAGATTAAGTTGTAGAATGATTATCATCTTTTTCCAATTAATTTAAGTACCAAATCTATATTTTTGCTGCATTTTTATATTCTTTCTTTTCCAGATCCTTGATAGCACTTAGGATCAGTACATAGCTTGGAATGCAAAATAACTTGTCTTCTATACCATTAAATTTCCTAAGAGCTTTCCCATTTTAGTGCCATTTGGATTCATTCCCTCTGGCAACCCTTTCTCAATGTAAATGCTCCAAATTGTTCTCACTCTGATATGCTGCACTATGGAAATTCACTGTGGATAGAGTTGAGGATATTCAAAAGGATAATTTATCAATAGAATATAGAGTCCAAATAAACAAAAAGAAAGATCAGCATAACTGTATCTGTGCTCACCTTTTATGTTTTAGCAGAAATTTAAAACTCTCTGATAGTAACTGACAGTTTTTCTTTCATTTTGTCCCATCTGAAACAAAACACTTTTCATACTTCATATGCTGTCAATTCTTGTTTTGCATCTTCAAGATAGCTAGCTGAAAATGCGTAATGGCAACTGACACAGCCTATGTACATGCACTCTTTATGCATACTTACTTTGATGAATTAAATTGCCTTAAGCATATTGTCCTTTTTGTAACAATTAATAAAAATCCTATGTTTCTGAAAGTCTGCCAGAAAGCAGCAGCGTTAAAAAAAAATTGCTTATATATCTATTTCATCTTGAAACAGAACTACATGCAATCATGCAAATAATTGAGGAAGGGATGGATGGTATATTTTAAAGTGTACAGATGAAAGTGATACCACTCCAGAAAAAATCCTTGCTTGAAAATCTGAGCAATGGAATATAAAACTATGTTTGACTCGAGAACAGTCAGTGAGGAAATGAGCTGATGATCTGAATCATGAAATAGCCACGCTGAAATGCATTGTCTCATTTGCTTTCCTTAATGGAAGTATAATCAGATAACTAGTAGTATTCAGATATATTTTAATATACCTGATATGGAGATGATTTTTAGACCATTTTAACATGCAATCATAGGAAATTCTTTGACAAGTTTTCTTACTTCACTGCACATACAACTTCCCCCCAATACTGGCAATATCTTCATTTACGTAGCAAAACTGCTTTTGGAATAGCAATAGCATTTCATCCTTAATCTACTAATGTGATGTGAAAAGAAACTGCTGCCTAGTTCCACGCAAGAAGTTACATAGAAGAAGAGCTGTTAGTTAATAAAGACATTACACTGAAAAAAGGCTGCACTTAATCCATGTTTCCAGGCAAGCAACTGTTCCCGTGCAGAACCATGTACTCATTTGCAATCCTCCTCTCAGAAAGGACAATACCAAACTTATGAGTACATTTGCTAACACTGAAATTTTGAGGCATTCTTCATGGGAAGTATTAGAGTTAAAAACAGCTGGAAACATAGTCTTATAATGGGAAGACTTTGGGAATGCCAAAGGTTAGGATTCATTCCTGTAAATACTTTGATATTTTAGGGCTTCAAAATTCACCCGAGAGTAATAAATATTAGAGATATACCTTACAGAGAACTACTAAGACTTGGGATTTGTATGCAGTTAGGAGCTGAACCTTGGTATCCCAACTTGCAGTTAAAAAAATGACATTTTCATCAGTATGTCTAACATTTTTTGCAGTGGAGCATTTGCAGAACATCAGTGACAGTAATTGTGATGGAAGTGTCAATTGGTAGGGATATAACAAGATGACATTTCTTCACAAGAGATACCAGCTATTTATACTAACTCCTTGTTCCCTGCCCCTCCAGCCTCTTTCTACCATTTCTTTTCTTATTTCCTGCTCTCTGCTGCTTACTTCCACATTTTCCACCCTTTTCATTCTCTTTCTTCACCAACTTCATGATGCTTTTTACAATCTCTTGCCCTTTTCTATCAATCTATTTTAATTTTTTCATAACATTAGCATAGCCTACAGTAGGAATGACTCATGCCTTCACTCTTAGCCCTAGAGCAACCTGTTACACTTTTACATTACAACATTTACAATAACTATGTTTTATCTTGTGTTTTAAGGAGGTATCTCAATAAGATATGGTAATAGTGGCTTTAAAACTGCTTGGGTCACATGAAAGGATGCCAAGAACAAAGAATAGTTCCTCAATCAGCTGAATATACTAGGCACAAGCCTACCTTTATTTGCAATTTCAGAAGCAAATTAAACTTTATATGTTGTAGTGATTGGAGTGGCATTACAAGCTTGCAAGGTTGCTTGTCCATTGCTTTGCCTTTTATATAGTTTTCTACTTAAATATTGATGTACAAAATAATCGTTGCCACTCTGGCTCTGTCCTGTGATGTTCTACTGAGAAGATGAAAGAAATCTCCAGTGTATTTTGTCTTCTTGTAGTAGTGAGTCTTAAGTTAGTAGGAGGAAGTCTTTTCTACCTTTGGCAAGCCTATTCTACCCACAATGGATTTTTCCATTTTTAAAAAAGAAACATTCAGATTGTCAAAAGTCATGCAAGTCTGCTTAATAAAAGGTAGCTTATTGTGTAAAAGTTTTTCAGCCTCACTTTCAAACACTTTTCTACCTGTACAACTTCTACTCGTACTAAATAAGTCAGAATGGATGGCCCCACAGAAAATCACAGCCATTTTGCTAGTGCAGAGCAAACTGGCTCATATGCCCTAAGGGAACTATACTCTGAATGACCCTAACGAGAAGTGAAGCCAGAAGGCAACATTCTGATCTAAATGGAGACAAAGAAAATATTGACATTTATTTCAGTCAGGCCAAGATTATCCATGGTCATATGTGATGCACTTCATACAAGTAGTCATCATCCTGTTCTCAGGGTATTGAAAAAGAAGCTGCTTGAGTCTTTCCTACATACCAAACAATTTAGTAGGGTAAAGTTCTGTCAGCCTGCAATATTGTCTTCAAACTGCAGCCTTCCTGTAGCACCCTGGCCAATTAGGGTAGAAACTTTTAACATCACATTGCACTGTGTTGCATCTCATTTCACTATATCATGGAGTGGGACTATAAATAAGAACCTTCTGTCTGAATCACAGTCAACCCTTACAGTAACTGCTGATCTGCATTACTTACTGATATAGTAACAAAAATAACGCCTGTCAAACAGTGATGTTTAATATATTCTGTCTGGGAAACGGAAGAAAAAATTAGTATCCGGAACAGACGACAGCCCCAAGTCAAAGTGTAAGTGGTGGGTATTTTTGGCTTCTAAACTAAAGAGTAAATGGCATTCCTCTTCATTAAAATTCAAGTATGGATAAATAATGTATAGATCTACCAATATGCAGAACCATTTTGAGTTACTGTGGGTTTTACTTTTGCAACTCTTCTGTTAAGTCTGTTTATATAGTGGAAGAGGCAACATACAGATATTTGTGAAAAGGAAGTGCTTTGGTACACTCAACATTGCCACAACCATAGCCTCAGACCATGGATTTCTCAAAACCAAAATCAGATACCTGAGGCTGGGAATCATAGCAATCATAACTGAGCAAGAGGAAACCAGAGAGGGCAATAAGCCCTGTAAAGGTTGTGTTCAAATTCTCACACTCCCTGAGATTTAAGCTTCTCTGAGAAGTGCAATGTAGACTGAGATTCACAACTGTCATCTCCCCTCTAGGAACTAGTGCCTAAAAAAATCCTTTCCACACACTCCTTTCCAGTGACCCTTGATTTTTACTTTTTAAGAGGCAAGACCAGCATGGCTTCTTCTAATATGGCACCTAAACATTAGAATAAAAGTGTTTAACGTGCTTACAATGAAGTTTAACCCCACGTCTCCAAGCCTCCAGGAGAATCCTTTGCCTCTAGGGTATGGGCCAGCAGCAGCAATGCTCCCTCTAGCTAACAGCTACAGAATATGTCTGATTAAGCTGCCATGCAAGATAAAGATGTTTCTTTGTATCAGGGAAATCCTGGCTATACTCTCCTTCACCCAATCCTGCTTACATCCTTTTCTTCAGAAAAGTTCTTCTCACTGAAGATATCTCTGAGAGATGGCAGGGAACACTGCAGGGAGAGAAACTCAAGATAATGTGTGTTTTGGGGCTCTGGACAGCAACAAATACTCTACATGGCTGCCAGCTGAGAGGAGCTCTTCTGGAGCTCATCAGAATGCAACGGGAGTAAAATTCTGTGCACAAGAACTTTTGTCAAACACTTCTCCCTCTTCATATATCTAGGAGAACATTCTGTACTCTAGGCTAGATGAGATCAGAGAGCACTTCCCAGACCAATAAGAGGGGGAAAACTTTTAAAGAGAACTATAATGACTATGCAGGAAATTCATATTATTATCATTAACCACATCTGCTTTACTATTTCAAAAGACTGTTTTGATAGTCTTTGGAAAGAGGGTGAGAAAAGTTTTATTTTACTTCCAGTCCCAAACATACTTTTGGCTTTTCATTTCCTATTTTCTGACTAGTGGTAAGTGAGCCCTCATCTTTCAATCCCTTCAAACTCCATGCTTTGCTTTCCCTGGAAGTAGCTAGCATTCTGTAGTCCCTAGAGAGGCTCTGGAACCCAGAATGGCTCTCTAATAAGTTATGGAAGAGCAAGACAGAATGTGTACTTGGATTGCTCTTCAAGGGTCATGGTACATTAAATGGCTAATCTAAAGTTTGGAAAACTTCATTTAGTTTACTTTCATGAGAATGAGCAGAACTCCTGAAACTACTTCACCCACAAAGAGGTTAGGCAAGCTTGGAAAGGACTCCATAAGGGTTCAACAGCCTGATATCCTTAAGGAATAGTGGTTTCCAGCATTTAAGCATGGAAATGAGACCCGGGAGTCAGTAAATCTTATCCTACCTCTCCCAACATGCATGGGTTTCACCTAAATTAGCCTTGTCTTTTATGTATGTATCAAGTTTTTTACATGTAGTATTTACAAAGTCTCCTGAGTGCCCTGCAACAGAAGAACCAGATTCACAGAATGGTAGGGGTTGAAAAGGACCTCTGGGGATCATCTAGTCCAACCTCCCTGCTGAAGCAGGTTCACCTACACCAAGTCGCACAGGATTACAACCAGGCAGGTTCTGAATCTCTGTGGAGAAGGAGACCACACCCTCTCTGGCAGCCTGGGATGGAATGCATGACAAGTACAAGGATATATGTGGGGGTCAGAAACAAGGCAAGGAGAAATGCTGTTTGAGTAACTGTGGAGAATTACCAGGCCAGTGATGAATATCAGAATCAGGAATGGATTCCAAAAGAATTTGTAGAAGACACACTGTTAGATAAATCTGAATTAGTGACAATATTGATGCATGCAACTGCACATTTCAGAAAGCAGAAACAGCCAAGAACTGCTCACTCGTGAATGCTGGAAGTTAATACTTTTTGGTCACATCTTATTTTTTAAATTTTATCTAATAAGTTTTTGAGTGGCAACAGAATTGAATGTGGAACTATTCTCAATGACTTCTGCAACAATGCTTCCATTACTTGCTCCTTTATTTGTCATCAGGAAGGTGTCCTCTGTAAATAAATGTTCCAGAAAAAGCTTCTTTGTTAATAAAAGTACATCTTCCCCCATTTCACTCTAGGACAGATACAGTATTTGATCTATACTTCACTCTAGCCAAATTTGAGTGATATTTCTATGAATTTTGGTCATGAATAAGTCCCTGTAGACAGATTTATTTCTGTATAATGTGTCTTCAGGTGCAAATGAGCTCCAAACCTTTACATATGCACCTATATTTTACAACTGTAAATAACAACCTTTCCTGTTGACATTCTATCTTGAGCCAACCTATAGCTAAAATAGCAGTAACTGCACAGTTAGAATCTATTTTACATCTTCTGGTACCTCTATATTACTTACAGAAAAGGTTCTTAATATAAATCTCATTTCAGGTAAGCCAAATCACTTCAGCAGCTCAGTTGTCCATGTACAAGAGACCCAGTAGAATGCCCTGCAGTGGGCAATTTTAACATTACTAGACATGTTAACAAGGACAACCTTTTCATTAAAGCATTCAAAAAAAAACGGATTACAACTATCTTTAATGACCTTTCCCAGATCAAATTATGAAGCAATAAATCCTCAAGTGGAAATGTCAATGAAAGGCTAGCACAGTAAAATCCAAGGTAAGATACAGTCTTTACATAGCCATTAAACTAATACTTGTGAAGTTGTATATGCAGCCATCATCAAGCGATGGAAGCAGGCTTACATTTCATACCCTCATGATCTGTTTTCTTCCTCCTTACAATGCTTTTTCATTCTTTATGATCGCTTTCTGTCTTCCTTTCTTGCCCTTGAGTCTTTTTCACCTTAGTAATCCGGTGAAATCTTTGAAACAGTTAAGAGGCCTTCAAAGTATCCCCATCTCCCTTTCATTAGATCAGCCAGAGTACAGGATAACAGTGGAGTTCACACCTCCAACTCAAGTCATTCTATAATTCTATGATTCTATGATTCATGGGACTGCCTAGGGAAGCAGAAACAAAATCATTTTTTAGTAAAAAGCTGGTATATATTCTGCACAAATATAGAGGCAGGCATGTAACAGCTGAAGTTGGAGAGATGCCATTACAGAAGGCTGAAACCAAATCTGCATGCATTAGGAGCAATGGGATCAAGAAGTAGTATCACAGTTCCATGCATTCAGGCCTCATTGAACACTGCTGCAGCACTTCAAGACAAACAGGCAGAGATTAAAATTAATGACTGACAAAACATCTGAAAAAAATGAGCCTCTTCTCCCACCAAAACACCAATCAGTGTACAAGCACTGGGCTAACTGCCAGAAAACCATGTGTTATCATAAAACGTTCTCAACTGATATCCTTTCTCTATACCTACAGGCAGAACTGGGCTTTACACATTTATTTTAACCCTCTGTGTAGGAGTAACTGTTACAAAGAGGCTGATTCCAAGAATAAGGCTATAACTTCAACATATATTGGCATAACATATATGTGCATTTTGTATCAAACAGCACATGAAGAGACAAAAAAAATTATATTCTCTTACAAGATGGATATAATTTGTATATATCAGAGTGGAGAGGTTCAGCAGGAGTTCAGGACCCTGGGAGATTAAGAGAGTAACTCAGTGAATGGCTGGGAGAGGTACACTGCCATGTCAGGGTCTCATCTGTTAACATGACAGTGAACAAATTATATGTTTTGTTCTCATGCTTCAAGAAGTTGTTTTTCAGTAAAAGGTACAACCATGGAAATAAATGGAAACCCAAAGTTTTTCTAGCAAAACAGACCACTCACTAAAACACGAATACTGTAATTTGTGTTTTCATCATCATTGATATATGGATATGTGCAATTACCCTGGTGGACTTGAATATCCACATTCACACCAAACAGCAGAATCTGGACATTAACATGTATAATACAAATGCTATTTTGTCATAACTTTACACTCTCTTCTTTGTTCTTCTACTCTCTTTAATTCGATGTGTTGGCTGTTCACTATTTATTTTTATTTATGCTCTTATATATGCTCCAGGGATTATTCTGAATTCAGTTATGTCTGGTTATTTTTTTTTTCAAGTTGGCCTTTACTCATTTTGATAAGGCAATGAAAAACACTACTCAGTCTTTCATTATTACCAAAAAACTCCAAATTTTTGGAGTCTGTTCTTTCATAAGTGTCATAAGTGTCTAATAATGATTTTCTGTGATGAAGACTAATGCTTTTTCCAAAACTCTTCAGACCCTGTTGTATATTTCTTTCCATATCACAGTTAAGAACTACCCTAAACCAAAGTGCTTATAGAAAAGACTTCAGGATAGATCCATAAAATGGGCAGTAGGAAGTCAAGTAAGCCATTGTGTTCGCCGAAGAGTTTGGAAGAAACTCAAATATGACACCCTAAAGTATTAACTAAGAGGAATCAATCCATCACTTATCCTTTCTGGTAGGGAACTTCAACTTGACAACTTGATGCTATGACATTAAGTTTTAAAAGAGTTTTGGATGGATCTAAGGTAATACAGACTGGACAATCTGTATTCTGTTCTACAAAGCGTGGTAGAATATACAAAGAATATACGGATGGAGTGAAAAGATATTGCAAAACAGAGACAAATCAAGAGGGATTGAATGTACTGAATATATTGTTCACAGACTTTTGAAATCTATTCCTTCAGAGGAGATAATAAGCATACAGATGAGGCTGGTTATTCTGCTTGGATTAAAAAAAATTATCTTTTACCAAAGTCTCTTAAAGAAATCACCCTCTCACAGGGTAAGAGGACAGATCCTCCAATGAATTAACAGCTTGGCAACAATTGAAAATAAAGGCTAGGAATAAAAGACACTTTTTCAGTATAGAAGGAAGCTCTCAGTGAAGTCTGTTAATCTCTGCTGGCACCTATGTAATTCAAAATAGTCACAAAACATCTGAAAAGAAGCATAACAGAGAGCTGAAAATATTTGATGGGAATATTGAGTTATCCACACTAACAAAAAGGAAAGTCAACTGTATAAAGCTACACAAGGGTCTTGCGGTGCTGAGAACTTCTCTGCTAACTGTTGCCCATAAAGGGGTGGGATGCACTTGCTTAAATGTGTGTCTTGTGTCATTTCCCATGCTTTCAGGTACCCTTCCTCACCCTCAGCTGCCTCCCTAGAAGAAAGCTACATACCATCTCCCCTGAGCCCTCCTGCATGGATATGTCAGATATACTAGGGCAACTAAAAAGGCATTTGGTTCTATCCACGGTGAAATTAAATGTCAATTAATACAAAGTAACAGAAATATGGCAGTACAATCCTGACCATAGATACACTCAATGGGCTTTAAATGAGCAATCACTATTCAATAAATAGTTCCACATAAATTGTACTTTTTAATAAACAAGAATGACAGGGTGCAAAAACTTGCATTTTATCCTTTCAGGACATGTTTCAAGCTAATACAGATTTTGCTGGATGACTTAGATTTACATCTGTTATCTCAATGACTGGCAGCTGATAAATGTCATCTTCAAACTGCAGCTCATTAAGATGATACTGATAGAGAAGATTATATTGACTCAAGTGATCTTTTAAAACAAAACTTTATGTTGCTCTCCCCTTCCACAGGCTTTTTAACTTTCCCTTTACTAGAAGCATAGAGAATAAGATGTCTGACACAGTGTCTGAATTTATTGTGGTTCAGCATTCAAGCTGTTTCATGCACCTTTATTTTCTTTGCCATTAAATCATTTTCAGTTGTGATATCATTCCTGTCCCTACTGATCTCAATTCACACTGACTTCATTACAGCCATGTTTTCATCCATTTTAATTCTACCAGAATTAGGACCCTATAGAAGCCACAGCCTAAATATTTGAGGGGGAGGTGGAGTTGTTGAGGGGGTTTTGGTTTTGTTTAATTAGCTACTAGAGACCTGTCAATTTTGCCATGGTTCTTACAAACACTTCCTTTTTTCCCTTTAACTCCTGGATTGTTTTCAAGCAGCAAAATCCAACTCTCAATGCAATTACATACTAGATTCTTCACTAGTCTCCCCTTCTGTAGTCATTTGCCTCTTACCCTCATTATTCAAGTGCTTCCTATTTTCTCCACCCCATTCCCTATGTAGCCGCTGTAAGGATATCTGATTGATTGGTCCCACTTCAATACTATTGCCCTCTTCCATACTTTTCCTGCTCCCTCATAGAACATCCCAGAAACACCTCCTTTCTACTCTCCTTTCATGTCTTTCTTAGTCTTAACCATGAGCTGTCTGAGGACATCTGGTTTGAATTTGGCACTGTTAAGTTCAGCCAGATTTGCTTCCTGCCATTTCCGTAATTGCACTATCTCACTTCCTTTTAGATTCCTCTTAAAAAATATCCACTATGATTCAGCATCTCAATATATGTCACCTTGGAGCGCTTCCAACAATACAGAGGCAGAAGTAGTGTCCATATTTAGTTCCAAGAGGTTCTGACAGGTGACATTTTCTAACTGATTTGCATTTATTTGTCCAAATTACTGCCTTCTCTTCAATCTCTCTGTAGGAAATTCCTGTTTTAGAAGGGTGTATTACTACATGTGAGTGCTACTATATTCTTTCTTCTGTATTTATTATAATCTATCTGCATTAGTGATCTCTAAATTTGCTTCAGTCCACAGAGTAACTAGATGATTTCAAAGAATTCAGAAAAATATTCAGCATAATATAACATTTTCGGAGCACCACTGTTTGTCAAAAGAGTTGTTAAATCTCTCTTCTCCAGGTAGCATCTGGAATTTCCCACCAAAAGTATTTAAGATGTGTTGTTCTCATTAAAAGTTGCACTTCAGTTTTGTATTTTTTATTCTGCAGGGGGATTGACAAGGTATTTTGGAGGGAGGCTGTGTTCCACAGTGCTGTATTATGATATAAATGTTCATGGATTACTGAATTTTTGGCCTTAACATTTCATTGGTGTGCTGCTTTGAGCCTAACTTCTCAGTCATTAATGGAAGTACAGAGCAAGACTGCATTATCATATTGGCTCTGGAAGCAGTGCCAGCATCCCTCTGTAACTCAGTATATATCCATCTGGGTTCATTCTCTCCTAGGGGTCTAAAAAGTCCAAGCCAATTAACATAAACTTTTCTCTAAAATTTCAGGAGATTATGTAGCAAGCTCTTAAAATCAGCAGGAGCTGAGCACCTAACTGCTCTTGATGTTTTTGAAACTCTACCTCTAAACAATAGGCAACAGCTAATAATTTAGTAATTCTATCAAAACAGGCAATTAAATGTGTCTTGCATGATTTGTTCTCTATAAAAACCATGCTGCTTATTTACTCAAACTTCTATTACCCTCTAGATTTTACTGATTTAATCTCTGGGTATTCATTCAATTATTTTATAAGGAATTGAAATCTAATTCATTAGCTACTCACAATGACACCTAAATCTTTTCTCACAGCCAAACTGTCAAACAAAGGGATGATCAGTCAGTATAAGAGAGACTGGTTTTGCCAACGTATATTGCTCTCCTTAGAAAGCAACCGAGCTAGCATTCAGTTAAATTCCATGTTAAGAGTTTGCTGACCCTCCCAGATTATTTCAGATTGCCTACTTTTTCTAACTATTCTGCCTTGATTTGACTAGCAACACAATTTAACTCACGTAGTTCCTGATTCCTTCCTTGCACAAATTAGTATAGAAATGTCCATCTGCAAAGACTCAGGCAAAGGTCCTGCAGCCTTCCACTGGACTGATAGGCATTAGGCTCCATCACAATTCATTTTCTTGCATCTCACCCAATTTGCAGGTGCAGGTGGAGCTTGCTCTTTGTTTTTGTATGTAATGTATCTCAAATGCATTCAGAGAAAAATTAGCAACTGAAGTCTACAAGCACTACTTCTGTCTACTGTCTTATTACATTCTTCCAAAAACAAAACAAAAATCTCCCAGCACTTCACTCACTACCAATACACAGTTTGCTTACAGATGCTCTGTCATGTTGACGTGATACACTACTCTGGACTTCAATAAAATCTAAGTAATTTTCAGTGCAATCACAGATCTACTTTCCAGTGTCCATTCTGAATAAAGTCACTACAGTCAGGGGCTTTTGGTGCCGTTGAGGTGACACTGTATATTGGCATCAACATTTCTACTGCACTTTGAGAAGAGCACAGTGGAATTAGTTGCAGATCCGTTAAGCACAGTGAGCAAGGGATAGACAGAGTGATTTTTCCTAGTTTTGTGTTGAGAGCAAGCCAGAACTCAAAGGTTCTGTCAGAAGATTTCCTAGATCCTTTATCCCAATACCATTCTGCCTCAGATCAGCCACGGTGCTGCACATTTTATGTGTACTCAAAGACTCAGAATTAGCTGACAATTCTGTTAATTACCTGTGAACCACAACACAAATCAACTCACTCTCCCACAAAGATGTAGTGATTCTGCTGATTATCACTAACAAACAAATTAAAACAAAACATAGTATCCAACCTTCATGTCCAAAATATCATTTGGAGGTGGCAAAATTATCAGATGTGAATGGATAAGAATGTCAAGCTTGGTTTAGTAAATAGACCATTGAATTAGCTCCCTTTTCCAGGAGTTTACTGCTTAACAGCAGTTAAGCACATCTAAGAACCCAATAAACATGTAATATGCTAAACTACTACTGTGAATGCTATGAATTCACAAACCTAATTCCTTTGGGTTTGGGTTGGTTTTTTTTCTTTAATTTTCCAAGGTGTTAAAGCGAACAGACTCTTCTACTTTCATTTCAGAATCAATTTTGTCATTGATTTCACTGAAACAAGAGAAGGTCTTATATAAAGACCTACTGGCAATTGGAAAAGAAATACTGTGAATACCTTTACAAGAAGAACTCCACAACTTCATAGCACACACAACATAGCAAACAATACCCAAAAAGCAACAGAAAATAAATGAGAAAAATAGATCTGCTGAAAGACATTAATTTTTTTAGAGGATGCTGATTTTTCATAGAACTGGTGTTGCAGGAAGTTAGTGGCAATTTGAATTTCATTAAAGATAGTAAAAAAAAAAATCATTGTTTAAATCTTTGAAAGCACTCTCCATGCACATGTCCGAAGAAGGAGAAAATGCATAGCTGATCAGGTTATATTCAAGCAGAGTAATCCTGTAGACTACACTAGAGAACAAATAAGCATATACATGATAAGTAAAAAGTTCTTCGCTACAGTTAATCGATAGAGAAAATCCTAAGATTTTATTATCAAACCAGTTCTTTATTAATGAATAAATAAATCCAGGAGAGTATTCAATATTCAAACTTTCAAGTGTTAATCACTTCTACCAGTACACAAGAGAATGAGTAACCAAACCCTGTCCTATTACACTAGTGCAAATCTAGATTTACTTTACCATAACTGACAGCAGAATTTTGTTCCATTTATCTAATTCTTATTTTAATGAGTTGCAGTCTATGCCCATCCACAAACTCAAGAAGCCTCTAAAATCCTGATTGCTGGAACCAGGAAAGATATTCAGAGGGAAATACTCTATACTTCACATCTTGCCATACTTTATTCTCTAGGCATCAACCACAGACTTCTATCTGCTGCAGAGTATACAGGTCTGTTGGGACTTCTGCACCTGCTATGGTGAGTCTAAAGATTTATGAACCATGTTTTGAGCACTGGAACAGGCTCCCCAGGGAAGTAGTCACAGCACCAAGCCTGAGAGAATTCAAGAAGCATCTGGTCAATGCTCTTAGACTCAAGGTGTGATTTCTGGGCTTGTCCTATGCAGAGACAAGAGTTGGACTTGATTATCATAGAATGGTTTGGGTTGGAAGGGACCTCTGGAGGTCATCTAGTCCAACCCCACTGCAGTGGTCAGCAACNTGCTTGTTGCAGGGCAACAGGCTGAAAACCCTTACTAGCCCCCCTTCCCACTAACTCAGGAGTCCCCCACACACACAGTTTGTCACATGAAAGACCGCTGATATTATTCTCCCCCTCCCCCATNCTCTTCATGCACATGTCCAAAGAAGGAGAAAATGCATAACTGATCAGGTTATATTCAAGCAGAGTAATCCTGTAGACTACACTAGAGAACAAATAAGCATATACATGATAAGTAAAAAGTTCTTCGCTACAGTTAATCGATAGAGAAAATCCTAAGATTTTATTATCAAACCAGTTCTTTATTAATGAATAAATAAATCCAGGAGAGTATTCAATATTCAAACTTTCAAGTGTTAATCACTTCTACCAGTACACAAGAGAATGAGTAACCAAACCCTGTCCTATTACACTAGTGCAAATCTAGATTTACTTTACCATAACTGACAGCAGAATTTTGTTCCATTTATCTAATTCTTATTTTAATGAGTTGCAGTCTATGCCCATCCACAAACTCAAGAAGCCTCTAAAATCCTGATTGCTGGAACCAGGAAAGATATTCAGAGGGAAATACTCTATACTTCACATCTTGCCATACTTTATTCTCTAGGCATCAACCACAGACTTCTATCTGCTGCAGAGTATACAGGTCTGTTGGGACTTCTGCACCTGCTATGGTGAGTCTAAAGATTTATGAACCATGTTTTGAGCACTGGAACAGGCTCCCCAGGGAAGTNGAGCAAATCTCCTTGTTCCCCTTTGAGAAAGATATCTTCTGTTTGCTGTCAATAATCCTGGTGCAGGGAAAGAGTCTGGTATTCTCTGCGGCATGTGACCTGGAAGGCTGTATGCTNTAGACTCAAGGTGTGATTTCTGGGCTTGTCCTATGCAGAGACAAGAGTTGGACTTGATTATCATAGAATGGTTTGGGTTGGAAGGGACCTCTGGAGGTCATCTAGTCCAACCCCACTGCAGTGGTCAGCAACATCCCCAACTAGATCAGGTTGCCCAGAGNTGGTATTCTCTGCGGCATGTGACCTGGAAGGCTGTATGCTTCTGTTGGCAGTCAGTCTGAGTTCCCATGTCTACTTTGATAAATGGCTAAAAATAGTAAATGTTTACGCAAATAGGAATATCCTTCTCTAAGTACCTCAGAAATGACACAGCAGGGAAGAAGAAAATGTTATTCTATGGGTGAAAAGAGAACTTCAAAATAAGGAACAACACTCCCTTACCCTTCCTTTCATCCCCAAAATAATTCAAGACCCAGGCTTCACTCAGGAAATCCTGGATTAAGAGGCAGGTGGCACAGTAAAAAGGCATAGGAGCTGAACAACAACAGGTTTAGATTAGCTGGAGACACGGCCAGAGAGTTATTTATGCAGCAGAGATCAGTGCAACTGGGGTAAGCTCAGGAGCTGGTGCCAGAGGCATGAAGAAGGAGGTGCTGAAGTGTCTGTATAAAAATACTCATGCATAGTATATATTTGTGGGAGGAAAAACTTCAGTTTTCCTGTGGTTTTGCTTTTTCTTGAATTATACAGCATCCTATTTTAGATGTTTCCACCATACATAATAAACAATTCAGAGGAATACAGAATGTAGCTGCCTCTGAAACTCAGCTTCAGCAAAGGCAGTGACAGCAGAGCAGATTGTAGATCTGACGACTCCTACACACTTCAGTTGCCCATTGCTCTACAGCTACAGTAGAGCTCACAAACTGAAGGTAAATAACTGAGCAAAGGGATGGCCTACACTGACAAAATAGCGTATCAACCTCCTTTCCTTAAGTTATTCCATTACATATGACAGTAAATACTTGTAAAAATGTCCTTTTCTGTCATACACTGTTTTGTTACAAAGCTCCAAGGTTGTTCCAAGAGCTGACCGCAGCACATGTAAAATGTTTTACACTGATACGGCATAATATTTGGACTAATTAGCTCTATCATGGGTTAATCATTTTGGGTGCAGCAGTCATTCAAGAACTGACATGCTCGGTGTATCTCTACACAATTTAGTCGTGTTCTTCACCTCCCTGCTTCTCCCCCTTGTTTGTAGAATGGGGATGGCAGCTTTTACCAACTTCTTCTCAAGGGCCTTGTGACAACCTATGAATACTCTGAGATGTTCAGACACTAAGGAAACATAGCAAAGTATCCAAGGGAAAAACCACAAGAGTCATCAACAAACAGAGCTGAGCTAGCACCTTTGGGTTTTGGCAAGGCTTAAAGCCCAGGAATTGGTGATACAACTCAGGTGGTGCTTGCATAGACAAGTGAAGCTCTAGTTTTCAAACCCCTGCAAACATAGAATATTTAGATCTGTAATTCATAGCCTTCCTGTGACACATAGCAGTTTATTAATTATATACTTTACACGCACATTCCCATTTATGTTTCTTGCTTCCTTAGAACACACAAAACAAAGAAATCCTAATTTGCATGTCTGTTGCCAACTGTTAAAAAAAACCCCCACATCCCAAAGAGCAGAGGAATTAATTTTCCACAGGAAGAGTGATTTCTATCAGCCCTTGAGGAAGCTTTTTGTATTTATTTCTTCAGAAATGCCTGTGCAACACCTCCCTGACATACAGGCTTCCCCAGTCCCAGGGCAGGATTCTCACGTTCACGTGTAGTGGCATATGAGCGATACAATTACGGTCGAAGGAAGAACTTCATGGGAGACATTCAGAACCTTTCAGGAATCAATCTTTGGATAACACATTTGCTAAGACAGATATTCACAGCCATTTACATGATAAAGAGAAACCTTTAGGTTTCTACAGCCCTGTAAGTGCAAATTACATTATACAGACTGTATTTACTGAATGAATAACAGTACTTGCAATCTGAAAGTGCAAATGAAAATGCCGCTTAAAACATATGGTCTATTATGGTTAAATACATTTTTTTTTCCAAGGTATTAAGGGAAAAGGTGATCGTTATAACACAAGGTTATGTGAGATGCTGTAATACGTATGTGGCTTAGGCTGTGCCTAGACCCCATTCCATATTCATTTGCATTTTGCCTGGAAGTCAGTGCAGCTCCACCTATCAATGAAAGGATAACTATAAAACACTACTTGTTTGGGTTAGCCTGGAAGGAACAGCTCAAAGCTGAGTCTCTGATGCAGGTCATCACTTTGCCATATACTTGTGCAAAACTGAGAAAATCTCCTGGCATGGAATATATCTTCTGTACAGACACTTGATTCAGAACTGGTTGTCTAGGTCTCCTTGACCATTAATCAAGAAAAACACACTCTTCAAAAGTCCGGTTTGTGCTTTAAAGACCAATCTAGAGGTGAACTGCATCTCAAAAGTTTTTATAGTTCTCCAATGACATAAACCTGGATAGATGAATTTCACTTCCAGCATCTCTATCAAATACTGTCAAACAAGGCATAGTTCCTATCCTTTGTCTTCCAGAACTGCTTTAGTCACAAGTTTCTTCTATAGATTTTTTACAGTGCCAGGCACCACAAGGCTTCTTGCTAACATGTAATTTCCAGATCTCATTGTGGTATAAGTTATCGAACCACGAGTTACTCTTCCCCTTGAGATCCTCTTTACCTGTTATTTACATACATATACATTTTTAATTTATATGATGAATATGTTCAATTTCCTAAAAAAATTAAATCCCTGTCTCCTCCTATGCTGCAGTACATCTAAGAGAAAAACAATGAAAGCAATGTAGCTCACTTTACTGGGAACTAGAAATACTTGTAAGCAGTTGTATTAACCAAATTTTCAGGTTATTGCAGGGTATAAATATAGAGTGGAACTAACTTTGGTTTTGTGTGTATCACCATCAACACAGAATGTTTGAATTGATTGTGTTTGACCTTAGCATGAAATTTCCCACATAAGGAAAGTATGGGTTTGGATAGTAACATCCCTGGGATATAATCCCCAAGCTATGTGTGTTATCAGAAAGACTGTACTCTAATAGTGCTTTTCCTCTAGGAATAATAAGTAGCAAATACTGTAGAATTTGGATGTGCATACTGTTTTTCAAGTTTGTGACACTGTCAAAATGTTGCCTGGCTAAATCAAGACTTAAAACATAATTTTAACATAGTGTCCAGAAGATTACTTAGTTTTGTTTAATTTTTTTTGCTTATAAACCTCATGAGTTGCAATGCTTGTAAGTGGTTAGAGTTCTATATTTGTTTTTCTACAAAAATTTGCTTTTAAGTAATTGGTGTCATAAAGATCAATACCAAGTTTCAGCACTGCTACACTTCAGGGACTGGGACTGCTGCAGAAACGTGCTTTTCATAAAGCAAATAAAGCAATAATGATAGCAAATATCCTATACATAATGTGTGCTTAATGAGATTACTCATTGTAAATAACTCATGCAAAATGTTTCCTGATGACAATGTCAAGCAGCTATGTGGGTCAGTCTGCAGATAATGTTTTTTTACAGATTAATGTTTATCTTGCTATTTTTTAAACCAATTATCACCTTGCCTTAAGGATGTCTGAGCTTGTTTTGCAATTATGAAAGCCATCTTGTTTCACTGGGATCACATGAACTGAAGCGTGAGGAAGGACCACATATGTCATAAGTTAAGTATATATATATAATCTCATTATCAGGAGGATATTACCATTTAAAAAAGAAAGTCTTTTCTCCCCTTTCTTCCCTACTCTTTGGTGAAATAGAGGAATAAATGGCTTCTTCTGCCCTACTTATCTCAAAATTTGCTCCTGAGCCCTCCTGTTAACACATACTCTGCTAGCGTCTGCCTCTATCTACCCAAGCATGAAGCATTTGCTGCCCTACTGGGATGTGCTCCTAGTCCAACACTACCTTAGTCTAGCTGGAACTTTCCCAATAAATCCATAAATCAGGTTACAGAAGAGATGTTGCAACTCTTCAGCACCTTGAGCTCCAGCTAGCAACAATAGAAACAGCATGTTTTTTCCCCAGGGAAAGCTGGAGAGGCATGGTGCAAAAAAGAAGGAAGCATCAGAGAGCCATCCAAGGGGAAGAGGGATTTGAGTGACTGTTTTAAAAAGCAGCTTTGCAGTGGCAATTGGTGACAGCCTCAGCAGTGCAGAGCACAGACAGCCTTTTTAAACAGTAAAGAGGTGGATGGTAAACTGCCTTGAGCACTGAACAAGGAGGAGTAGATGAGACCTTGTAACGAAGATGATCTGCAGGAATTCAGTGACCCAGCAGAAACGTGCGAGGCATTACTTCAATATCTCCTTTAGAAATAAAGCTGAGTTTTAGCACTCAAAATTTTCCATTACCAACAGTGCTGAAGTGAAAGAAGAACAGAGCATTATATTAATAGCTTAGGTTTCAAACATTTTACGCTAACCACAGAACACATTCCCCATCCGGATTGTCTGTGGAATTTATTAGCCAATAGGGTTTTAATAGAAAAAGACTTAAAGCTTAGAAAGAGAGAAAGCCCCTGCAAAAAAGCACCTTCTGGAGTGTGGAGCTATTTATTATTTTATGGAGCAGATCTACAGAGGAGAGGAAGGGGCATCATTACGAGGCACAACACAAAGTCCCGGGAGAGAGCTGAGTCTAGCCAAAGAGAGCCATTTTTTGTTTGGTGTTTAAAGAGAGCAAGACTGATTTCAGAAATGATTCTTCCAGACTCATATCCTAAAACAAAGCAGAATATGTATGTTTCAATGTTTTTGCTTGGCTCCATTGTACATCGTGTCAGAACATTCTTTACATAGAACACAACCACCAGAACTCACATGCATTCATCTCCCAAAAGTATGAATTTCTTTAAAACTACTGCTGAAATGAGTCTGAATATAAAAACTTTGATGACTGTGAATCAGGAATGTTTACAGGCTAAGTCCCAGATCAGGCTAAATTCAGGTATTGCGCAGGGAATTAGCACATTCCTGTCCCTCCAGTGTTCCGAATAAACTGGAAAAAGAAAAAGCTGAAGTAACTTTATCCTCCATACACTGATCTATCCCACATAAACAGAGCAATAACATGTTGCACAGGATTGACTTTTACTCTCCTTTTTTATGGATATAGGTAAACTGAGTGGTAGAAAGACTGAGGGCTCAGCTGCCAAAGAGGCTGGCAGTCAAAAATTGCACTAAACGTCCACAGAATGCAAGGCTGCAGCCTGTGAGCTATTGCAGCATGCACAGCTGCTGCATTTCCCCTATGAGGACCCTCACTTGAGTTTCCCTACCCTTAAAAGGCACTGTCCCCTTCTTCACATGGAGAGGACAGCTGATGTTGAATGAGGCTCTTCTTAGGGCGTGCACCAGATCCTTTGCCTTTTGTGCTCACACACCCTTTACCACTCTCTCCTGCTGCTTCTCAGTGGCAGGTGACTCCCTGAAAGGGAATGTTTTTGGGGACGTGGACAAGAACAGTGAGCCAATGAGCTTTAGTGAGACTGCAACAAGAAAAGCAAGGGGATCCTCTTAATGCTGCAGGGGAAGATAAGGTGAATGTTTGTGCTGAATGCTAAACTCAGGAAAGGCTCTCAACGGGGCCAGAGGAAAAGACAACCCCAAATGATTTTGCAACACAGGTGCAGCCTCTGATACTTCATTATCTTTGCATAGTGAATCCAACTAGTGAGCAACCCCAGAGATGAAAAGGTTTAGTATGCTGAAGAGCAGTACATTGAACTCCTTTTGGAGTATTTTATAATCAAACACTACAAATTCTTCAGAAGACAGGACAAAAAATGCAAGTACAGACAAAGCCACCCTTAGGTAATTCCCTTGATTAAAACTCAGACTTAAAATGAATCTAATTAAGGACATTGTGAAGACACAGAACAGCAGTGTTCACTTGTGTCCTCCTTTGCAGATGGTGAGTTGTCAAACAGAGTTAAGAATCTTAATTGCAAGAATCATAAGCAAATTCAAAAAGGATGGTAAATTAGGGAATGCAAAAGTCAGACTGTTACATAAGAGCAGTGCTGCCACATCTCCTAGTTCTTGCATTAGATGGGAAAGGCACTCCCAAGAGAGGACACAGTGCTTTTTATAAAAACTGCTGAAAAAGGAGAGAAAAACCTAGCTGAGCCCCATGCCATCATGAGTGACACAGCCAGCAAAACAGATAAAGAGGATAACCTTTCAACCAGCTTGTTTCTCCTTCATTACTTGACACTGTTCCCTATGACACTGTTAAGTGGCATCCAAACACATGCTATGGTTGTCTAATGGAGTTATCACAACTTTTTTATCTTTCAAGTTTTTCATAGTAGGTAATATGCTTTGGTGTGTCACTAGAAATTACATTTAATTAATCAGCTTTCTAACAAAATGCTGACATTTCATAGATATTCTTCTCTGATAAAAGCAAGGCAATTAAACATTTGAGATTAGATGGTGAAAAACATTGACCACCTAAAAGCTCATTTATCTCTGATTTGATTTTTCCCTACTGTCGGCATTAGTCTCCCAAGAAATCTACCAAAGTATGGTAAAAAAATGCTTATAAATATCTGACACAGAAAACGTAAACAGAAAAAACTATTTGGCTGCATAGAAAACATTTTAACTAGTATAAGTCCCAGAACCATTTTCTGCTGTAACAGTTTAAAAATAACACCTGTTGGAGGTATTCTGATCTGAGACTTCTTCTAGTGCTATCATAGACAACAAAGCTTGATCCTCAGTTTGTCGTTTTTTGTGACAATATAGAAAATTGCAAGATAGCAGGTCTATAGCTACTACCTGTATATATAGACATATCTGGTGTAACAAGAGACAAACAAAGACTACTCAAGCTAAATATCCAAAGCATTTAAAGCCACTATGTGAAAAAGTCAGTTCTTAGTGTTAGTGGGAATCATGAAGTGCAACTGCTCCTGATTTACTACAACTGCCCAGTAAACTTCCACTTCTCAAAGCACGTTCCTGCCACACTTATGTTCACACTGCAACCCACTTTAAAGAAACAGAAAAAAAAATAAGAGCACAGCACAAAGTCAATCCAAAGAATGAGAAATAATAATTAGTTACTGGGCTAGATCCTCACCTGGTAAAAAACTGTTTAGCTCAACTGTTCAATCAATACATTTAAGCAAGTCTATCTTAATACAAATCAACAATGACATAATTTTTACATTTTATAAGGACAACTAAAACCAGAGGGTTAACAATCACTTGCAAGATTAGTGAGAGACTGGAGGAGAGTGAAAACTTGAATTTGTTTCTCATTCATCTACTCATAAAAGGTGACAAGTTGATAGATGTGGACCAACATCATGCTGTGGTTCAGAGCCAAGGAAAATGTCAACTAAATCCTGCCAACAACTCAAATGAGAAAAATCATCAAGCTCTATTAGTCAGCCCTCTAACTCCAGCATCCAAGGATTTGGCTCTATGTACAATGTATGTTCAGACAAGTTATAAATCAATGCAATGTCAACTTCACCACAGTTTCTTTTTTTCTCTTCAAATATTACTGTGTCTTTGATAGCTAAAAGTAAATCTCACTGAAGTCATCTAACTGGCAGAAGGAAGAAAGCATTTATAAGGTAATTTCCTACAAATCCAGCAGACTAAAGCTCAGTCTCTGCCCATCAGCCTAAAATTTGTTACCTACACTGGGCAAATTTTACCACTTATTAGTACATAAAGCACTTGGAATCATCAGTTTTTCTTTTTTCCATGAGAAAGTGGGAAAGAAATGATGCATCTCCCCTTCTTTGTGTCACGACCTTGTTCTGGGGACAGCCTGGTGCTTTAAATGGCAGCTATTTCTTGCAGACCATGCAGGAGCTTATGAATCACATCTACAACCAGACAAAACCAGCAAGCTCCCAGTCACCACACTCAGCTGGAGCCCAGCGTTATAGGATACCAGCAGTCAACAGTAATTCCACACTCCTCTGAGCTGGACAACACTACAACCATACCATGCTTGCTACTGAACCCCACTGCTCCATGTGGAAAGAATTAAATTCCCAAAGAGCCTGAACTTCTGGAGGAGCCCTGCTAAGTCACTACTCAACATTTCAACAGCTCAAACTTCCCAAGGAGTTTGGTCTGGCCTCGGGACCTTTTTTTGTTCTTTCTCAAATGCACTGAGTATGAAAATTTTACCCAACAGGCAGGGCTGCTCCAAGCACAGAGGCTTACCATTCAGTCTCTCAAATCTTTGTATTAAAAGGCTCAAACTTACGGTAGAGTGCTGAATGGGTATCCAGGCAGGTGTTTCGACTGAGCATTTGTGGGATGGACATCTGCCATGGCTCTGCTGCAAATAAGTGAAAATGGGTTATCCACAACACAGTATGTGCTGCAATCACTAGGCACAATGGACTCCATTCCAGATGGAGCATCTAGAAGTTTGCTAGTATGCATTACACCTCACAAAGTCATTTTCCACTGTCTGGTAGGAAAAATAATCTGCAGTTTGCATGACTAAAATGGCCTCAAAAGTTATCCATTTGTTTTGCTTTGAAGTTCTCAATTATGTGGGTGAACATATCCTTCATCCACTCTGAACCCCAACCATGTGCCATCTGGCCTTTCTCCATGCTGGAGCATTTAGAGAACAACATCAGAGCTTCAGGCAGTAGGCCAATCTCTAAGATTAGCTTTTTCTCCTCCACTTCATCACAGGCTGCATTTTTCCATTATGTCCTCTTCAAACTAGTGATAGCTGCAGCCTGAACCATCCTACGAATATTATCAAGGAGGAATAATAAGTCTATCCCAAATATTTAGGCTGTATTTCTTTGCTGAGCAGAACTTTCTGCTTGCTCCCCAGATTGGTCCCTGGAGGACATGGAGCAAATACCAAAGACTCCCACAGTTCCTTGAAACTTTGAAGAATCAAAAGAGCGAGGGGTTAGTTTAAAGTCTAATGTTCCACATGGCAGTGCAAGAAGCAACCATTAGGCCTTCAGGCTTATCTTCCTGTAATTTGCCTTGAATTTGCACTGATTCAATTACATTTTAGCAAAAGTTTGGAGCCCATCGGAACAAATTGCACAGCAGATTGGGTCAGAGTCCCTGAAGAAAAGTTCAGAATAAATCCTGGTGTCTGCCACCATTACTCTCAGCATTTCACGTAAGAGTCAAACTATTGTTGTTAAAGCTCCTTAAATTACAGGACTCTTGTAATCATGTGTGTTCCTGAAGCTGCAAATAATGTGAGAAAAAAGTTTCCTTCCTTTTATGTTCACTTAGGCTACGTATATCACAAGCCACTACACTACACCTTTGTTTTAGCCATGCTGAGAGCAATGGAGAGCAACCTCTGCAAACAGTAATGATTAGGTTTCACACAATTTTCAGTTCTGAGTCTGCTTTAAGAACATTAATTAACAAAAAGCTATTTATGCTTTGTCTTTATCTTCAAAAAAGTAAACATTTGTAAAGCACTGTAATACTAAAAAAAAACAACCAACAAAAAAACTCTACATATCAGTTTCGAGTCTTCGAGTCAATATTCCCCAAACCTTCAAAAATTCACTATCTTTTATATTTTCTCTTAGACAACTTTAAGGAATATTCAGAAAAGCAGCTAGCAAGCAAGAAGAATTGTGTCTTTAGATGAAAGTTAAGAAAGTCCTGCTTAAAAGGATTTGAAAAAGTCCCTGCTATCATGGCAGCAATATCCTGCGGGCTTGTGTTATCTCCTGTAAGGAAGGGATGAATGCAACAGCAAACTATGCAATCCTATCAAAATAATAAAACTATAAATGAGATCAAAAGACTGCATGAAATATCAGCAATTATTTTTTCCTTTCATTGACAATTGTACATCTTCAGTCTTTAATCCAAGGCAAGATAAAGACAAGAAAATTAATAATTTGCTTTGGACAGGAAACATTTTTCTGGTGAAAGCCTTATCTTATAAACTCAGGTAACCATGTAGAACATATTTGTCAGAAAACTCCTCACATTCTTAAAGAGGATACATCTGCAAAATAAAAGCTCCAGATCTCATAGCAGGAGAGCTAATACTCCGCAAGTATTCACGGCTTTGAAATTCATACCAATATTGTCCCCAGGCCCAGCACCACATGACACATGCTGCATATTCAAAGGCCAGAAAGACGAAAGCACTGGAAATTGCTCATAGGTAGCAGTTCTCCAGAGATCCCAATTTTCAGCACAAGGACTGGGCTAATCATGCATCTGTAGTGCGACCTGCAGAGTTTGGACTCTCACAGCTGGATATTTGAATTACTGTGCTGACAAGATGACATTGCACTGGTATTGTCTGAGAAATGCTTGTAGGTTAAGGGCTAGGATTGAGCACTTTTCTCCTTCCAACAGTTTTTGGTTGGTTGGTTTAGGTTTTTTTTAACAGCTGATTTCTTATTTGAATGATCACTGCTTCTTGTATTGTTGTGTAAAAGACAACGTTTTTCATAACTTTCATCTCTTATACCCTCACCTAATTGAAATAGTCCTAACAAATAAGGTTGCATAATCAGCTGCTGGTAATGTTTTTCTTCATAAAAGTGCTCAATTTTGTATTTTTTAAATTGGTCAAAAGCTCCAACATATCACACCTTGAGTCAATGAATGGAAAAACATTACTCGAAAGGTCAACACTACAGAAAATATTCCGCAAGCATAACCAATACAAGTAAGAACAGGAATAAATACATTGAGAATTATTTGCAAGTTTTAGAAGGTATTAATTCTGTTTGATTACTACTGGTAAGATTTTCCTCAGCTTAGGAGTCTGGTGAGCATAAGCACTACAGAACCTGGCCATCGTCATGCTGGAAAGTTAAAAATCTGACAAGTAATGAAAATGCATAATATGAAATCATCTCTCCTCAGATAGCCTTCAAGAGGTGATAGAATTACCTGTAGTTTGCTTTTCATGTCTACTAATATTTGTATGCAAAAAGAGTATGTCTTGCCTTGCTCTTTGGGAGAATATGTTCCAATAAAAATGTTCTCCATCTGAAACGGAGAGGTTGTTTCTTCACAGTTTATGAATGAGTGATTGCCACAGACTTGTTTTACTCCCTTTCTTTGAGGATATCCAGCCTCCTGCACTAAGCTTCACCCTTGAGATAGTTCCAATGTAGTGATAGACACAGCTATCTAGGCGTAGGCTTTATCACAGCTTCATGCAGTCAGAGCCTTCAAAATATGCAATAAGATCTTTAGCTTGTGTAATTTTTGTAAAAAAGAGACCTTGAGACACAAGAGAATCATTCCACTCTCATTGCTAAATTCAATATCAGTCATGTGCTTTTTTCTGGGTTGATGCTTGATATCCCTGATAAATTGCATAGCAATAATAAAGTCAGGAAGCAATGAAGTGATGACCAAAGTCAGATAGAGATGCTAACCTCCTAATCAGTTACAGACAGTGCAATTCCATCTCTGGAGGCACTGTTACATGTAATTCCCAAACCAACAGATTCATCAGGCATACAGAAATGCAGACCCCATAGGTAAAAAGGAGACAGAAAATTGCCAACTTCAGAAAACAAACCCAAGGCTGCAAGCCCTTCAGGGTTTGTGTACAATGCTTACTCTTCCTAGCATGCAACCTTTAAGCAAGCTTCTTTCCTACATGTTCTTCCTAGCTGGGTGCTGAAACAACTGCCTGCTATTAGCACTGGTTAGAAACATCAGTAAAATGCATCTTGCAGATACATTAATATAAAGCAATGTGGTAGCATCAGGTCCACTGCAATACTGCAGTGGGAAATACTGCATATGGAATATCAAATCAGAAGGTGAGAGATTTGTGGCACTGCACAAGAGAGGCTTCAGGTGATAGACACAGTTGCACATCAGCAAGCTCTGGGTAAGATTTCAAGCAAGAATTCCTCTTTTTTTGTTGTGGGATCAACCACGGAGACTGCTATGGGTGTTTGGAGGACTTCAAGAGCAAGTATGTATAGCTTACTGCTACTTTCTCATAGGCAGGGAGAAATTATACACATATATATCAATACCAAATTTGAGTGGCCAAATTCTGCTTCATGTGACTGTGGCTGAAGACACATTTGGAGGCAGATCTTAGCTCTGCAGGAAGATGTAACAAAATCCAGAGAAGATGCCTAGCAATACTTTATCTGCTAAAGGTTCAGGGCTCACTCAACTGCAGCACTCTTTAACACAAACTTAATAGTCTTTCTCAGAGAAGATACTGGTGATCAGAGTCAAAAGCAGTCACAGGTGATATTCTATTTGTATCCACTAGAATGGCCAAGAATCTGACTTGCAAATTATATACAAGTCCTTGACTGAGGTCTCCAGTAGCAAAAGAGTTGGCTCAAGTCAAACCTGGTGGAACATATTTAGCTACTCCTACACATCCTTGCAAATTATCTTCTCTGATGCAGATGATTCTCTGGAGAAAGGAAAATTGTAGATCTCAACTAAAGGTCTCAGACTGGGTAAAATATAATTATATACTAGGCCATACTTCTGACCTAATGATTCACTCATAAATAACCATTCCCTTCTTAACTGCACACATCCTCTCATTTTTCAAGTCTTGCATCAGGCAAAGGGAGACAAGGTAGTAGCAAATAGATTAAAACACAAGAGAAATGCATGTTTATGTTGAGGATGCAAGCCAAGAGACACATCTTTTCTGCTTTTAGTGGCCTATTGAACACTGCAAAGAATCCATTCAGTCAGCTCCAGCTAATGCGAAATGCATAAAAATGCTGCTTACCTTGGCACTAGGAAATTATCTACCCACCTCCACTCATGCTTTCTGAATGTTAGAGAAGAGGACTGCTAAGGATGTATAGCTCTGCTATCATTAAGCAAAACTATCATTAATTGAACCAGGATCAGGCTCTCTTGCTTTCTTGGTATCTCCCACCTTTCCTTACATCTGCAGCTCTCCATTCTCAATACTGTGGTATTAAGCCCTAACCGTATCTGTCTGAGTAGTTAATTGAACATTTTCTTTTCTCAGTTTATAGAGCTGTTCAGAGATTTATGAAACAAATCACCCTTCTACTTTCATAGTTAAACCCAATCTCAATAAAGACATCTCCCTAAGATCAGCAAATTATAATCTAATGAAATCTATTGAAAATTTCAGTTGCACTAAACAAGGTCAATGCTTGGAAGAAATGAAATGTCACTCAGAAATGGAGATCAAAGCAATTCCCTTCTATTCCTGCTGCTGCCATAGAGACCAAGGGAGGGGGAAGAGGGGGAAGAGGAGATTTAACAGACTTAATTCTTCCTGAAATTTATAATTAACTACAAGGGAAAAGGGACAATTACCATATTTCTAAAGAATAAAAGAGAAAAAAGTTGAGCTTTTGACAAGATATAATTACAAGACATTACATATGCAATGCACATTGGTTTGTTCTGTGTAATTTTCTTGAGACTCCCCCCAAAAAATGATTTTTTTTTTCTATAAAGGACAACATGTGTCTCATCAGTTTACATTCATAATGTTTGAATTCCAAAAGCTAGAGGCTTACAGTAATTGTTCCAAAATTTAACATTGGTAAATAAAGATTTGAAATAAATACTCAGATACGCTCCCCATCTGTCAGACACCTACAAGTGTGTTCTCCAGCTAAGATAAATGGTAATCAATGAAAAGGGTCTTCCTGCTCTTCTAAGACTGTGCAGTTTAGCCAGTAGTCAATCCATAGTCATCAAAGCTGTCCTCAAGTACCACTTCAGCATAGAGTTTACCAAATTACATGTAAATTGCATGGATTCAGCACTGTTACACTTGTAGGGTCTGGCAGGAAAACACCACAGTTTGAAGTGCTAATCAGCACCTAATAATGACTATAGAAAAAGATTTTGATTTTAGCTAAATGTCAATCTCTGGGGGGAAAATCATTGTTTCCTTTATTTTAGGGTTTATTATAGCCAGGAAATTCAGTACAGAAGACTTAGCTACTTCAGTTTATGATTTCAAACAGCAGTTATTCAAAGTCTGAAGTCTTGAAAAGAAAAAACAACAAATGTTGCCCAGATCTATTAACAATATGCAGGCACAGAGAAATGTGGTTATTTTTTTGTTTCATATCCAGCTAAATATAAATCAGGTCCTTATGTAGTGTAGCTTTCTACAGCTCTGCTGGTTTTGGTAAGATTATAGTAGTCTACAGTACCTAAGGCACTGGCTCAGCCTCAGCAGTTATCCCTAGCTTTATGATTTCCTAATTTGGGGAGTAACTCAACAGCCTCTCAGACACATACAACTCATGTTGTAGGAAGTCCCATTAAATATATTCCCAACTACATATCGGTTTAAAACTTTATAATTTTTTTCAGATTAGCACAATATAAATGGGGGGGGAGACCAGCCTTATTTTCTTCAACAAGGCCTATTACAAAGGCACTTCAGCATACATAAATATTGTAAGTAATAGCTATTTGCATTGGCATCATGCCACTCTAGTCAATAATCCAACTTAACTTCATAGTGGATTCACCTCTGCAAAGGGAGATCAACATCTGGAATATAGTGTGTGGACCTGCTCTCTACCTCCAGCAGATGAACTGATCTATTATTCTGTCCTACTGAGAGCATCATGGGACTGGTTTTGTTGCTGCTCTAGATTAGAAAGGTTGGAACAGTGAGGTTACTTCAGTGGTGCCACCTCTGCTTTTTTTCCACTCTTCAGCCAAATTCTAAAAACACATTTAAATCAACTGCATTGGCACTGAGAGTCAACTGTGTTGACTAAATGCTGCATGAGGGTTACCCCCTCACTTGAGGAATCTACAGTATCCTGCTGGGACACAAGATGTGCCTCTGCCTTTCCCAGGCACACTAGCAACAGGGATTTATAATGACACACTTAATGTAGACTGGTAATTTCAAAGTCAACTAGCCAAGTCACAGCAACACCTTACTCAGATTCACAGTGATGCTATTCAGGAGGATGAGGTCTGAATTTTGGGACTATGGGGAAAGAAAAGTTAAGCTAACAAAAAGACAAGGTGCAAATTTTATAGCTCTTATTTGCATTATTCTTACCTTCATGCTGCCAAGAGGATAATGTTTATGTGGAGTGGGAGAGAGAGTCATACTATGTCAGATGTTGCTCCTGTACTTGACTGCAGCGCCTTATTTTCTAAAACCATTGCACATACTGAGACTTCTGCTCACTCTTGACTTCTGTCAAGAGGTTTGCCTTAAGTGCATACATTGGTGTGCCCTGTTCTAAATACTTTGCTGGATGAGCAGAGGAAAATAAGATAGATAGACGTTACTGACTCCTGGCAACCTTGCCAGTCAGAACTGTACGCATTCAATCCTGGTATGGGTTAACACAAAAAAGTACATCACCCTGCTTCCCAGCACTATCACAAAACAGTAAATAACACAAAGTATTTTTTCCATTAAAATGAGTAAACATTTTTTCGTCGAATTGTCTGGTCCTACACAGATCAGTGACTCTTGAATTGTACATGGCACCTGTGTAGAAAGTGATCTGGCTTAGAACTCTACACAGTTAGCTGGAAACTGGCAAAAAGGATCTCAAGGAGTAATTGTTGCAGCACTTTGAGCGTTTTGGTGATGGAACCAACAAGTTCAAGTTGGTCATTCCCTGAGTCTGAATGTGGCCAATTCTCTGGTTTACAAGTGGGTTTGTGAATAAATTGGGATTATTTTATTTGGTGTCTAGTCTTTGTGTATATCTTTGCAAGCTCTTCTCAAAACATACAAGCTTTCAGATGATAAAATCTTGGATTTTAAGCCAACCTTAATATACAGCTCCCAAACAAAACAAGAGGTGACACCAGTGGCAACCAAGATTAGCAGTTCTTAGGGGTGTTACTAATGATAAAGATAATTAAACATTAGACTAGAGTTCCCAGAAAATCTTAAAATCTCTATCTTAGGAGAAGGTCTTCAGTTTGTGAAAGAGTGTGAAAGAGGACTGGATGGCCACTTGTGGTATTACTCAGTTTTGGTGCTGTGATTGCCAGCTGCAAGTATCAAAAAGTCTTAATCTAACAACCTGACATCAGGAGATTTATAAAAGAGAAGTACATTTTGATTTCACTTCATTGGCAGTCAGAGTTTTAAACCTTTATAGTATCCACCTCTGAGCTCTCCTTTGCAGCAACAAGGACCAGAAAGCTTTTGTTGTTTTTTTCCCCAGAGAAAGCTGATCATCATTTCTTAGCTGCCCAACAGCAAGAACTGAGTGTTTCAGTGAAGCAGACCTGTTACAGTGAGTCTTGTGGGGCAACACAGATTTATCTATTTTCTGTTTCACCATCAACAGCTACCATTGTATTCTGTAAAAGGTAGGATGGAAGGAGAGTTGATAGCTAGGGGAGAGGGGAGCATGTTAACCTTTGACTGCTGGGAAGTACAGTGGGAATTTTCTTCCTTTTCAAAAAATCCTGGTGCTCCTGCTGGGATGGAGTCTTGACCTAAGCTTTTATTTATACTGAATTATTCTTAATGATGAAATAGTGCCACAAACTAGTGTGTTTTAAGCAACAGTAAAAGAAAGAAGCTACACTGGGAACACAATGAATCAAAATAAACTAGGAAACCATAAGAAGTCCTCATTGACTAACTGAACATTTCCTCAGTCTTGGGTTCAGAAATGCATGGAAACATGAAGGAAATAAAGGAGAGGAAGAATTTGTACAAATTAATATCTTACATCTCTCAAGTATATTTTACATTTTGGCTTAAAAACTAATGTCAGTAGGATTTAAGATGTGGCAAGGTACATCAGAAATAAATTGTATTAGGTAGCACCTTCCATCATATAGAGTTCACAGCAGGATCTTTCTATCTATTGTACATAACCTACAAAGGCATATTCACTCCACCACAACATTTATGTCATTTTCTATACATTGGAAATACTGAAAATTCCAGACTAAATTTAATGACCACATGTTAAAAATCTCAATTTTTTAAACAGTGTCCATCTTGTGCAGTTTAAATAGCATTCATCTTTGACTTCCTTTTTGTAAGATCTGAAGAAGTGATGTATTTACTCCCTCCTGACATTGATCCACTTTTCCAAGAATTAGAATGGCAATTATTTGCACAAATTGGATAAATGGATATTCAAATAAGGATAATTAACAGACCTAGGGCTAAGAATGACCATACTGTTGCTCTTTAGAATTCATACTTACTGAAATGAATTTTTAAAAATGCTCAAATGTCCTGAAAAAGGTCTGCTTCTGTTATACTGGTGACAATTGGCATAAACAGATGCCATAAAAAAATTTGTATGTATAAAGGAAGTAGACTTATTCCAGTACACAACAAAGAACGTAAGAGCAGATTATGGATCAATACAATAAAACATCACTGGTGCAGCTTTCTAAATATGGCACCAAACAAGATGTGGAAATCAACTGTGATTTATTTGGCTTCAAGACTCTGTACTATGAAAGTGTTCTGAAACTAGATTTTTGCCATTATTCAGCTCAACTACATATGTTATTAAGGTGTTCCCACATGTATCCAAATAGCAGGTCACCTACAATTCACAATTCTATCTCATTCCAACATCGCATTTGGCAGCAAAGACTGAATCTCTGGAGCTGAATATTTGAGGCTCATATGCTTGCCTTTCAGATTGTTTCAGCCATTTAGCAGTAGATCCAAGAAACAGAAGAAATGGGAGGGAAAATATCATGCATTGATAGAGTTGGGAGCCCTGCTCAGAGCAGCAGCAGTGGCGAGATGACTGTGAGAGTACATTTGTTACTGCCTAGAATGCCCTGGGAAAATGTTAGTGGAAACATTCATCACCAATTCATAAAATAAAGTGGTGTCTCTTGATATATAAAAAAAGGCACAAGGCCACATTCTTATTCCAATTACATCATCTTAGAAGTAGACTTGTTCTCCTATCACAAATTCAATTACTACACACCTCCTTGCCAAACTCTTAAGGCCGAGGATGGTTGTGAATGCAGGTCCTCATCACACCACTAGACATCCAGAAGGGAAGTTAGTCTTTTCAAGCTTCCTGCTTATTTTCTATTGGAAACCAACAACAGGAGTAGAAATCAGATCCTTAGCATCATTCTGCATCCAGGCTTTGTTCATCAGTGCTACACCACTTCTGCTGAGTGCTTTTCATTGCTATTCTGTCAACAGGTACCCATGGGCACCCCTACTCTGCTCTAGGACAGGTTGAGATCCAGCATGACGTGTGGGAGACAGAAAGACCTGGAAAATACAGGAGGTGAATGAGGCCACAGAACACTCCTTCTGTGGCCTCATTTACCTCCTGTTATTTCCCCATATGGGTTTTTTCACTGTCAAGATTGGAATGACAGCTCGCATCTGTTTCCACAGCTCCACTGCACTCCCTGCTTTCTGCGGCAGCCATCCACCACCTCTCGCGGCTGCCCATGGGTGCCTGGGATGTCTCCTCCTGACCTTCTCCACATCATGGATAGAGGTCTCCATTTTGCATGGCCACGACACAAAATAATGACAGCAATGATGATGGCAGAGCTAACTATTGGTTTCCCTTATCATTTTTGCATCCTTCAAGTGTTTCTGGCTACACCAGGCATTTTCCAAGTCCTATGGAAATGATGAAATTCATCAAAAATAAGCCAGAACAGGGAGCAAATATGCTGAACTCCTACGTCTGGACTTCCCTCAGTAACTACTCCTCATAAATACTACCACCATGTAACAAACATGTGATGAGCTGCCTGCCTTGTGGCAATAGAAAGAGAGCTCCCTGAATATCTCTCTGTCATTTAACATCAAGTTAGTTTGTTAAGTTTGAGGACATCTCAAAGAATCATTCAGCTTATCTCTACCCTAGATCTTTAAGTCAGGCAGTGTCCTTAACCCTCAAGTCCTTAGCCTATCGCTGTTGTGTATGAAAGATTATTTACATACACCTTTGGAAGGAATTATTTAGAAGGATCATTCCCAAACAGTCAGGCTAGATCTAACATCAGTATAAGAGTGCTGAATTGGGACCACAGCATTTTAATTTTTCAGGCCTTAATATGCAAACCAAGCTATGTTTTTTCCCCCAAAAAGCCACAATAAGCCACAAGAAACTTGCATCTCTCCAATCAGAAACATCATGACTATCTAAACTACATCTGATTGGCCTCTTTAAAATCCCAGGACCCATATAATGCCCCTCTTTTTTTTTTTTAATTCTTTAGTTTACAGAAGAAACTGATAAGATGAGAAAATATGTGCATTATACCATGTATTCTGAAAGTGCTCCAGCAGCTAGAGATATTAATAGACACAAGTACAGGCTAAGATAAAATATGAAATCATTTTCCTTTTAGTAAAAATAAGTAAATCAGAATTTAGAAAGTGATATAGATACAAACTGCATAATCTACAAAAAAAAAGAGAACAAAATGCTCACTGAAGCAAAGCATATTTATCACTTTATCTTGCAACCTGACACAGTACATGCTCAATCTATTTAATTACAGGAACAGAAAAATAGCAGAGAAATATGTACACATATTAGCAATGTTTCCAGTCCTACCTTGGTCGTAACAATGCACAGACAATCCATTCTGTAAATCTCCACAGAAGTGTATGTAAATCATAAAAACAAATCAGCAAGGGTGAGGAAAGCCTTTTGAACAGCATGAACAGAACCGGAGGCTTGAATCTGCACAGCCTGCTTTTCCAAGTGGGGCCCTCATAAGAAACTCGGGTCCTCCTCCACAATGCTAAAGGCAGTCATGATGCTCACAGGGATCAGAAAACCCACTAGAAATCGTCTCAAGAAAAACTTCCAGGTGGCTTATCAGGCTTGATTGCTGCATTGTTCAATCTGTGATCAAAATATTCTGTTGAATGGTATGCAGCCTTCTAAATGGGAAGATGAGAACCACAACAAGCACAAAAGAGCAAAAGCATCACATTTCAGCCCTGGCTCTGGTTTCACAATTCTGATCTGCTGTTTCAGTATACCCATAAGATTTCCTTTGCCAAGTCTCTCTCTCTCGCTCTCTCTCAATCTCTCTCCCTCTCGCTCTCTCCTTCCCTGTCTTTTTTTTTTTTCTCCCCCCTCTCNTGTCTTTTTTTTTTTCTCCCCCCTCTCGCTTTCTCTCTCCCTCCTCTTTCCTACTAACTCTGAGCAGGCACAACACACACAACTATCGGGCCCATCTATCAAAGTCCTGTCACTTCTCTGCCAAAACAACTGCTTTGGGTTGTAAGGGGTTGTATTAAGAGCATGATTCCTACAAATGCATATTGCTTGAAGTGCATGATTGAAACATTAAGGTGTGTGTGAGAGCTCATGCGTCACATCCACAATCACTCAAAATTACTAGGTCAGATTCAGATTCAGGAAGTGAATAAAAATACCAGCTGGAGAAGGCAAACTTTCAGAAAGTATAACAGAAAATAATCGGGGGGGGGGGGGGGC
>VWZO01015516.1:752755-792076 GCA_013396975.1 Bucco capensis
GGGATGGAATTGTGTATTTACATAAACAGTCAGGTCTGTGAAGCACAGTAATGATATAGTAATAGCTTATCGTCCACAGGAAAAAAAGCCACATTATATAGATTATTCAAAACTATAGAGGGGCATCTTTCATTTTCCTCACAAAAAATACACCGAAGTTTTAACTAAAAGCAAGCATCTCAAGGAACAGCTCTCAAAAACTCCTTAAGTTCTCTCCCAAACTTTTTCTACATCTTTGAAAGATCCAGAGGCTTAATCAATTTATCTCATATTCTGTATGTTTTGCTCAGAGTTTTACAGACTATTTAGCCCCCAAAGCCCTACCTTTCTTGCAGTGATGCTGGTGTAGAGCTTGCCTTTCAGGTGTCTTACGTGAATCATTCTGAGTTAGAAAGCTCGCTGTCAGCTCTTAAAGTCTTCCCTCTCTTACAGATAGAGGAAGAGAGAGAGAGGGAGAAGAGAGAGGGAGGGAAAGAGACACAGAAGGGGAAAGATACGTAAAATGAAAGCTCTGGCCAAAGAGAGAGGAAAATCAATGCTCCTATTCACTGGAAAAAAAATTACAGCCAACTGGACTGTTGACAGCAACAAGAGGAAACGTCTAGACACCCATACATTACAATTTACCTTTTCAACACACTGGACAGCACAATTCCCCCTGGGTGCTTTGCTGAGGATCTCGCATTCTCACTCAGAGTTAAAACATGTTTTTAATAAAATAAGCCTTTCCAAGAAAATAAAATGATATTTAAGAGTCATCTCTCTTCCATAAATTACTTAGGTTATAACCCTAATATTCTTGTGATTGCTAAAGCAGCAAGGGGCTCAGTAAATGACATACATTATTTTGCCAAAATGAGGTCATTGCTACCAAAGTTACAAAATCCATAGTGAATCAGATGTGGCCAGTGAGCAACCAACCCTCCTCCAACTATTAAAGTCTTGGTGGATATAATATCTCTAGAGCATTTGTGACTATGTCTAAAACTTTAACTCACTCTGAGAAACCACATGTGCACAAAACAAACTTGATTTGTGTTTATAGGCTGCACTGGAACCTGCAAGTTTTCTCCCTACTGAGGTTTAGTCCAGTGGCCAAACTGTCAGATCAGTTTATGAAATTATGGATTATATGAAACGCAGAACTTTAAAACATCTTTGAAGAAAGAACAAATTAGCCATCTCCTTAAGGACAAATTAACCCTTTAAGTTGGTCTAACCTTAGCCATGCTTGTGCTCTAAGTATGACAGCGTAAAAAGGAATTCAGCCAACCCTAAAATCAGGAGACACTTCAATACTTAAATGTAAAGCATCCAACACTTCATTCTCTTCCAATTGGTAGATTCAAGCTGATCGAGTAAGGTGTGAAATATTTCCATACATATAATTACCTAATGATTTGACTTTAAAATTTCATGTCGTACTCAAAACTGACATATGGAGATACATTTTGAAATTGGTCTCCAAGTGCATGATCTGCAAATGCTTCTACTTGCAAGTAACACTACTGCTGTGAGCTGGCCCCAGTGAATTCATGATTCTATTTACAATTTATATGAAAAAGAGAGGATTTGAACACTTGGAGGCTGTTTATGTGAATAACATGACTTGTGTGTCTGGGACAATCAGGCTCCATCAGTGTACCTAAAAGCTTCCTCCTACACTCTTCCCACTTTTGAGTATCACCTCCTTCCACACAATGCAAAAATGAGCATTTAACAGGGCAGGACTTCCACCTGTGCTACCCAAGCTTAGTGCATCATTGAGAGGCACGGTCACCAAAATATTGCCACCTACTTTTTGCCTTCAGAATCTCCTGTTGCCCTAGACAGAAGAGATGCATGCTTTTGGGGAAACAGAGCCCTGGGTCCATCCTTCCACAGGCTTATTTTGGTTACCAGGGCTCCTGGTCATAACTTCTAACAAAAAACTGTTGATAACTTAAAAAAGTCAGGGCTGCAGTATGGGAAGAGATGACTGTCAATGGGACTCCAGTGTTTCTCCCAAGGATACAGTTCCTCAGTTTCATTAACTACTCCTCCTAAACCCCCAAAAGAGCCTGAGCTGCCTTATTTTCTTCCTTCAAGTATACACTTTCTTCATGTTTTTCTCCCCAGGTATAAGGTTTTCAAAACCTTGACACTTTTTAGCCTTCATTAGCAACATCTTCCACACTAATTTCTGCAGGTCATATTGATGCTTAGTTCTATTTTTTTCTCTGCTCTTGCAGTCTTTGTGTTATCTGTACATAAAACCATGATTAAAATCTACTATAGAAAGACTTGACCCAAAAAACAAACAAATTGAGAAGCAGCCATCTGGGGTGAAAAGAGATGGTTTATAGTTGCTTGTAATTGATTTAGAAGGTCAAAAATTACCTCTGTAGTGAGCTCTGACTCTTGGTAAGCATTAATACAGGAAGAATAACAACTATTCCCCACTTTGATACCAGTGGTTCTGCAGAACACCATGTAAAAGTCACTCGCCCAGGTGACTGCTTCCTTCTCCTCTGATTTTATCAAAATTATTTTTAAGTCATACAAAAAGAAACAATATGAGTTGAATGGGTGAAATGTCATGATCAGTATAATGCAGTAGTTTAGACTGGACAATTTAATGCTTCTTTCTGGCATGAAAATCTTCACTGTATCCAAGTACTTCCAGTTGGATGACAAAAACATAGGGTTTAATTGGGCAGTTATATTTAGAACCAGAGCCTGTAACATCCAGCTCAACTGAATATTTGTAAACTTCTGTAAAACTAATAGAAAGTATTCTTTGATTTTTACAAATCTTCCGTGTCACTCCTTTTTAGAGATTTCTTAAATTCTTTTAAAACCCAATTACAGAGCAAAAGCTGTAAAGAGAAACTGATTCTTTAAAAAAAACCAAACAAAACAAACAAAAAAAAAAACCACCACACACACAAAAAAACCCCCAACAAACTTGGCTCATTATTGTCTCTAATTCAAACAGCAGAAATTAAGAAAAACAAGGTACTGGGTCTACAAGTTTTAGAATACACTCTAAGAAAGGAGTCATCCACCAGACTGCTTACATAGCATTAGTAAAGTCAGCATCTTGCAAAATTTAGCCAGTGACTATTTAGAGCTCTATGCACCTACTCAGAGAACACATAAACACACACACACACACACACACACCCTCTTACAATGATGAAGAAAGATTTATTTACTCTTCACATATCTGAAATTGTGTACTGTGGAGTACTTGTTGATGGTATTAAATTTCCAGTCTTTCACATAGGGTTATGTTCTTTTGTCTTTCCAGATCCTATACGCACCCAAACAAGCTAAAAAGAAAGAGTTTCCTGCTTATGTCTCTTCCAAGAGGACAGTCAATGTTGTGGTGTACTTCTGTCTTTATGGTCAGACCTCATTTGTACCACTGGGTTGCTGCATCACAATTGGCTAGTTAATAGTTTAACTTACAGGATACAACTTATCTGAGTAATTACATGCTAAAAGGGAAACATTTCATGAGACAGCTTTATTAGGACTCGTTTTGTGCTACACAAAACCAAAACAAACAAAACCCACCAAAAAAAGCCAACAAGAACAAAACAAAAAACCCCAGTACTAATCTTGCAGATTCTGGATATGTAGTTAGAGGCATTATTGCAGATGAAATGTCAGAATAAATCCTGCTTCAGCCCTGAAGAGAAGTTAATACAAATTTCAGAAGGCATGAAGTTCTGTATACCTTAGTCACCAAGAATTTTAATACAGTTCCCAGGCTGAACCAGAAGCCCATGAGTGCTAGTGTTAATTTAAAGATCAACAAATTAGCAATTCTGCCTCTCCTGACTGCAGCAGCCCTAACAGCAGCAGCTCTGCAACTAGCCTCAAGCCCAGGAGAATCTCGGACAGAAGCTGTAACAAGAATCATTCCCTTCTCTTGTGCATGGCAAATTTCATTGCTATTTAGCACAATCAGTGTTGGAGTCCTGATCAATTTCTCTGGATGGTAGCCTTCTCAACAAGAAAAAGACACTTTTCTTTTCCATAGAGATGCCCAGACCTTGCCACTCTGAGCCCTGCAAGTAGATGATGACAGAGAGAAGTGAAAGCTGGACATGCAGCTCCACTCCTTCGTTACAGGGACAGGAGCCTGCACACAACTAGTCACAGTGGCCCCAGACTCAACAGCCACAGAAAAAAGTTTTTCTGCTTCTCAGCTGTGGAGGAGATTCCCTCTCTTAGTACATGCATGGCTTACCACCCTTTTATTCAGTCTATGGAAGTTCACAACACTTCAGACAAGCACTGTCCCAGCACTCAAAAGCAAGGAAAACCCCTATTTTTGTGGGTTTTGATAGACAACGTGCACTTTGCTGGCCCTGTTTGCTGAAGGCCTTTTTAAAACACCCTTGGCTGCTGCACCTAGTGATGTGTAAAAACATTAACCTTCAAGAGTGCTCAGTTGGAAAGCAATATGATTGTCTCCCTTTCCCTCCAGCAGTCAATGTAATCAAAAGATTACAGAATAGTTGACAACAGAAAGGACCTGAGGAGGTCTTTATTCCAAAATCCTGCTCAAAGTTGGTTTAGCAATGAGGTCTGATCAGGTTATTCAGGCTGTTATCCAGCCCCACCTTGAAAAAGCTCCAAAGATGGAGACACTGCAACCTCTCTGGTAGTCTCATCCCACAAACTCACCAGCCTAGGGGTCCTGTGAGAGGACAGCGAGACAAGCTGGGAATAGAGTATGGCTTGTAGGGTTGTAGGAAACACATTCATAATCACAAGGTGTGGAACAGAGGATGAGGAAAGGTCCTTGAGTCATGCTACATCTCTGAAGGGCCCTGGATAAACTAGCCTTTGAAAGCCTAGTAACCTTCATTAATTTAAAACTTATGCCTAATGTTTTAAGTATCTATTGTTTCCCATTCAAAGACATGTTTTCTCTTGCTTCCCACAAATCCCTTATTCAGAATGAAACAGAAGTGCTTCAGTTACAAATGCTCCACTGGCTTTGTGTGGGCTCAGATGCTTTGCAATAGAAACATACAATACTGAAGGGCAATATGTCCTGAAGTAGCTCTCAAGGTCCATGGTGAATTAAGAGTTCATTTTAATTCTTGAGCATTCTGCCTGGGGAAGTAAATCTAACAACCAATTGATCATCAGCAACTGAAAAGCCCTACTGCATATGTTTAAACATGTAGCCAGTCCTAAATAGCTATGTGTCACTGTCATAGCAGCATGCTACTGACACTTGAGCACAGACACTTGAAAAAGAAATCAGACAAAATGACTCTTTCAAATGATCTGACACTCTAAACCACAAGATTCAGGAAATGAAAACAAAATATCTGCTATCCCATGCTAATGGAAACTGAAGAAAATACCTCTCACAGCTCTGAATATCTTAGAGTTTGGCAATGGTACACTTTGCACAGGTGAGCTACAAACAGCATGAAAAGAGAGTATACAGAATTGCTCATGGAGAAACTTTGAGTTCAGGAGTTTGCAGAATCATGACCCTGAGTAGAAAAGACAGTGCTTTGTTCAACTGGGTGTTCATACTGGAAATGCTGTTGTGAAATTGGGCTGAGATCGCACTACATTTCATAATCTCTACAACATCCTCATGGACACAATGTATATAGAGTATAAATCAAGCTTTTGCTAATTCCTTGCTTTGAGAAAATAATTTTTTCCATAAATATAGAAACAAGTTTCAATGAATATACATGTTCTCTTTCAACTCTCAAGTAGCACCACAGTACAAAAGTTTTTCTTATCAGCTGAGAACACAGAAACACAAGAAACTCAGAAAGTCATGCTAGACAATTAGTTCTTTAGATCAAGAAAAGTTAACAAACAGGGAAAACAACCTAGAAGTGTAAATAAAGCCCATGGAAAAGCATTAGACAAGAGGAATAACGTGCAAGTTTCTGCTCTTAGAAACAACTTTTGCTGACATCTACAAGGTATCACATAAGCAAGCCAACTCAATTAATGTCTCTTTTCTGTTCATCATGTTTCCAGCTCTCTAACTTTAAAAGAAAATTCAATAATTTTTCTTTCACTTAGAAAAAGTACATAATGACTTCAAGGTTGAATGTCTACATAATAATATCTAAGCCCAAGAGAATTGTTGCACCCAACGGGAAGATTATAACAAAACACTTATAACTTCACCATTGCAAGCAGCAAGACTGTTACAAAAAGAAATGTAACATACCCTCTTACCACAGCCATGAAGTTATATTGCCTAGTGTATTATTATTCAGTATCATTTTATGGTAGGTATCATTAAACTGCCCATACAAAAATTATCACTTCTCTGACATTCATATTCTTCCATGCTGACTCCAGACCAAAACTAAACCACAACGCATACTGAGAGATTGAAAACACCTTGAATAAAATTTCCTCACTGTACAACACCTTGGACTTCAAAAATACACTGAAATGAAAATATCTTGAGCTCAGCAATCCTGAATAACCATTACTAATATTAACAACATTTGACATAAAAAGTAAATCCTTTCTACGACAGCATAAAATGGACAGGGCCTAGTAACACACAACAATAAATCGCAGCCATAAGCCTCATTCAAATGTGTCAATGTACATGCAGTCATTAAATAGTAAAAAAAGAAATGACTGTAGGAGCTCAAATTCAATATATTCTACACCTTTCACCTCCAGCAAAACTTGACTAAATAAGGATTTCATTCTCCATCAGAAAAGAGTGGATCATACCTTTGACTTAATGTCTACCACAGAATTTTCAGAAGTCTGGTTCTCCTTATTGTGTTCACCGTGTTGTCCAGATCCTTCTGATCCATTGGAAACTGCAGACTAAAAAGAGAGGGGAAGAAAAACAAAGGAGTTGAGAAGTGCACTATAATTCTATTACATGTGAAGATTAGGATGGGCATACAAAAGGGTAGCCTGGATGCAGATAAATATCAGGTGGCTCATACGTAAGACTTTCACCTCAGTGTTTTGTCATACAAAAATTTCTAAGTTTAATCTTACAGTCACTCTCATGGAAGTCTGTGAAAGTCTTAATAGAACAAATCTATAAGATTATGTTTATCATAATCTCTAGCTGATTTCAGAAGGCATTCAAGGTGCTCTGCAGCTCTCAGCATCAGAACATAGAGATAAGGAAGGAAATCAGTGCCCTGCCACAAAGCCCCACAGCTGCTAATGTGGTTCTCATTTGGAGTAGCTGCAGGAATAGATCTTCTTACAGCACCAGCTGAATGACCTGGTTTGTTTTCTTATTTCTAATTCATGACATTCTCCTAAGTGACATATTTTTGAAAAGGTTTCATGCTTGTGTAGTGGCCATATTTGCAAATCTTTGAAATTCAAATGCTTTTTTTGTTACCTTTCCTTCATTTACACAGATTTCAATCTTATATTGCTTACAGAAAAACCTCAAAAAAACCCCAGTTTTTTTTTCTAATTACATCTTTAATAGAAGATACAGTAAAAGCCTATATTTATTTTTTCATTTTTTCTTCTGTAAATCCTAATATGTTGTTGTAGATTTTGTATTAAGACAATAAATACTATAAATGACATATCTGATTACAACGCTCTACCTTGCAAATGGTCTTGCAGCCTTTGAATGAAACATGATGACTGCCACTAAGAGATCTCAGAAAATTTCTGGGCACTTTGCAAAAGCACAAACAGGAAAGCTGAGAGAATTCAAAGAGGGTACAGTGTCTTGTATCTATCAGCACTGAACATCACAGATACCATGAGTGATTTAGATACATCATTTTTTTGCCTGTGCACCAGGAGTGCAGTCAATTTTAACATCACAAGCAAGAAACTGTTAGCATTTTAAATACACTAACAATTGCCAGCACAACTTAGAAAAACAACAAGCCAGTGGCACAGAAAGAGCCAAATCACATCCACATGTTCAAATGTTTTCTTCTCTGATATTAGATTGTTTATTTAGGGCTCCATCCAGCAGAAGACTGAATGTTGGCCCCAATTCAGGCAACTACTTAAGACACGTGCTTTTAACTTCACTGGAACCAATGGCATTAATCTTGTGCTTCAGTAAAGAATGTGTTTAAATGTTGGATCAGGCCCAGTAGCTCAGCACTACATGAGGCTAGACACACAGGAATCCACAAACGTCCTCTCTAAAGTTTTAGCTTCTCTAACATGAATGCAGTCATAGAAAATCATGCATTCTTTCAGCTTCTTTCTTGTAGCTGAAGGGTGTTGCATATGCCCTATGTATAATCTGAAAGGAGCAAGGAACAGCAAGGTAACCAGGCCAAAATTATGCATGACAGTAAGGAACTGAATCTAGGTCTTGCATCTTGCCTTAGATCCTACAGGAAACTCAAGCAACTCCCTAAGTGTTTCTTTCAGGAAGGGAAAATTGCTTTTAGAAGGAGGCTAAAAGCATACATTAAAATCCTCATTTTATCTTTGCTTTCTTTGAATACCTGACAAAAGTGTTTTCCATTCTTATTATTTACAGGCAACAATATAAACTATGCAAATCTATATATTATTTATTTACTCTGTTCAAGGCCAAACTCTGCCTGATCATAAAGGAGCTAAGCTTCTGCAACTACTAAAAGGGGGTTAACAATTTTCAGCAGAAACTACTGACTGTATGGTAGCATTTATCAAATGAGTGCAGCTGCAGAATTGGATAAGGAACAACTTTAGTTTGCTTGTATTTTATTTTTTTTTCCACTCAAATTTTTCAGCATTAGCTGACTTCCATATTTTAAGAAAACAAAACAATGTCATCATATGCTTTAGAAATCTTTCAGTTGTTTTTCTTAGGGAAATGGGTCACAGATTAATTGTGAAGAGCAGTAAACCAAGGACACTAGAAAAATACAAACAGCTCAAGTAAGAGTAATTATAATAAATCTGGAACATCTTTCTGTTCCAGGGTATTACAGTTCGATAACCATTAGCAGAGTAATATATGGCTTCCAAACTTGAACAAAGTATATGTTAGCAATCCCTCTGAAAACCAAGAGTCATTTAACCTTGTGTTATGAAATAAATAGGACTCTCTAACGCAAGAGGTAAAAAGTATACTCGCTGTGTTGTGACAGATTAAAAACTATTGTTCCTGAATCTGAGTCTTTTCTCATTCTTGATTACATACAATCTTCCCTTTAGAGGCTAACCAAAAGTCTAAAATTATTTGTACACTTTACATCCAAAAGCTGCCTGCTCATGCAAAGGAAGTAGTTTAGCAACACCTCGTTATTCCTGAACCATGTAATCACCATGAGAAATAGAAATGGCAAGCCCAGAGTGACACAGTATGAATGCAGTAGAGTATGTGCACCATACTTATACATTATTGAAGGAGGTTCTGAAAATAATGACTTCAAGCTTGAATTAAAACTGCTGACAAAAGCCTAAACTTTTTATCAGACCCTTTATCTAGAAGGCTGGTAGTTGGAACAACTCTTTCTTTTCAAAGAAGAAAATACCTTATTAATGCTAATATATTTAGATTATAATTAACTGGGACTATGTAGACTGTAATCTCTTCAGGGCAACGTCTCTCATTGTGAAAACACAGCATTATTTAAATGTTTATTAATAAAGTAGTAATCACATTAGCCACCTTGTTAGTTTTATCTAATTTTAACACTGTTCAGTAAAGGTTTTCAGTGCTTATAGCACATCTTTCAAGTAGCTGATTAGGACATGCACAATTGTCACAGTCAACCATCAACAAAATACTTAGTTTTTGCCAAAGTTCATAGTTATGAATTATGAAGGACTTGTCATTGGTTCCACTTTCAGCAGGCAGCATGTTCCAGTTCATGGCTGAGCCAGCAACCAGCCAGAAGGAGCACCTGCCCTCACAGGCTATTATGGCATATGGGGTTTCCAAGAGTTCCTACAGGAGGTCTTCCCATAGCAGCCAAACCCTGTAACCATGGGTGAATTCTCCAGTCTATTGTATGGCTCCAGAATTCATACCTAATGTATGCATAGGAGGTACTTGTAGCCATCCACAATAGTTACTATATGTTTACTTGTCCAAGCAAGGCCCAACACAGGCAATACAAAAAATATTAAAAAATAACAAGCATATATGTAAACATTATTCTGCTCTTCCATGCTTTTGGATGTTGCTGCCAGGACTTTATTTACACACACACGTGTATTTTCTAGGGAACCTATAAGACTTTGTGGCTAGAAAATACTGATCAGCTTTGTAAAGGGTCCAGGAGCCCTGGTTGGAGTGTGGGGGAGCTAGAGACCACGAGCCTAAGAAATCTGCCAGCTGCCTTAGGGTTCAGAGAGCTAATGCACCTTCTCCTACAGCTGGCAGCTTAGGGAATGCTCTCCTGTGTGCTTTTAGAGAGAGAAATTCAAAACAGAAGCTGATCTGAGACCTCTTTTGGCATTGGAAGCTCTGCTCCAGTCCCATCAGAGCCTATAGATAAATGCCAGGTTGCCCCAAATTATTTACATTAAGAGAGGAAAGGTATAAAAAACCCCCAGTGATCTGTTAACTTTTAGATGCCAGTATCTGTCAGGAAATCTATCATTTGATAACAAAATGCTCCCAGGAACAGAGAGTGCTGAGAGAAACTGCTTTTATTTAATTAACTTTTTCAAAAGTAAGCATTTAAAAAAATCATTAGAACATTTAAAAAGCTATGGGGGGAAGTAAAATGCAACATGTCGTATGTTGGAATTATCCAATTTACAGGACACCAATGAAATTAATTCATTTAGCAGCTATGCTGGAGTAGAAAGCAACCTCAGCTGAACTGAGATGCACAGCAGGATACTGCTACTAGCAAAGAACACAGCACACCTCTACATCAGGTGCAGCCAAGCCTGCTCACACTCAACTCAAGCCATGTGAGAAGTAAAACTGGACTCAAGTCAAGTTCATCCTTTACACCATGCCAGCAACAGCAAGAACACCTTCTGTGTCTGTGATCCATCCACCAAGGGCTGCACCTTTCCATGACACCTGGGCAGAGTTGACAGATCTCCTAAATGTATTGTGGACATTTCAGTTTCAGCTCCTGCTGCTGGCAATCTTGGACCACAAAAAAAACAAAAAACAACAACCCAAACAGCAGTTGTACATCTTTGACAGTTTGTGGGAGACAAAGAATCATTGGGGACTTTAAGAGTTTTTCCTGAAATACCATGCAAAGAAATAATCTCACAGACACTAAAATGTGCTTTCCTTTTTATACCCTGCAAGTCCTATTTCTATGCCTCTTAGAGTACTTATTACAAAAAGAAATGTCATTCAGCAAATTTTTTGGCAGGAATTAACTTTAACTGATATCAGAGATGACTGAAAACTCAGAAAATCCCAAAGCAAGCCCTGCTACAAACTAAAATCAGAAGTATAATCCCACAGAAGTCAGGGAGTGTTTCTTTTGCCTCAGCTGGGCCTAAATTTCAGTCCAGAAATAACACAGTACAGCTCTCTTCTTGTCCACAAAACCCTTTAAAAAAGAAGGAGCTTAATTAAGTGTTTCTGAAACCCCTCAGAAAAGAATAGTTCAGTATCCCCAGTCAAATGATTCAGTCATCAGAAAGGATTTTGTTTCTATTTCCATGTTAGGGTTTCTGGTTCATTGTTTGAAGATACTGAGGTTTGTTCCACTTCACATCACATTAGTTCAGCCTTTACAGCTGTCTCAAGTGAGGGTAATGTTCAGCTTCCTACAAGGTCTCATAGCTAAGCCCTGTAAGAATGTCACAGTGGTTCCTTGTGCACCAGTCTTCCCAATAGGGCCAGTATATGTGAATGGAGAAAAGAAAAATTTACATTTAGGCATGGATTCTACTGTACAAATCACATTGAATTTTTTTTTTTAACTTTATTGGATTTGAAAGTGAGCATAAATATCACAATAATATTTATTTAACCCTGGGATTTGTATGATTTCACTTTAGCTAATATGGATTCAACCTTTCAGAAGATTTTATGACAGACTTAGAGTGTTAGAGCTCAGGAGCCATTATGTGGCTGCACACTTGTGTTTCAGAAAGGTCAGAGTCTGATTTAATGCTGCTCCACCCTCCTGAAAGCAAGTCTTGCTCTCAGTGTTTCTGGATGTCAGATTGTCACTAGGAAAATGCATTTGCTTGTTCCCCATGTAGATCTGACCATCAATCTAAAAGCTGGTGTCCAAAATACCAGTTACACAGTAGTCACTTTGGCCAGACTAACACAAAGCCTTTACTCAAACCCAGTCTCCCCGATTATCCATATGACATAATTTTCCAGTTGCACTGAAACTCTGGTCTGGAGCAAGACAATTCACTTTCTGGGAAGGAAATTCAGGCAGGGAGGAGACAGTATCTCATGCTTCAGCTTCCCCTACCCCCCATACAGACAGTTCAGATGAAGCTGTCTGGAGTCACTTGGCTCCACAAACTCAAACCTTGTGACTGACCAGAAGACACACCCAGGAGCTTCATCTTGCTAATCCAAGCTCCAACTCCATTGTCAGTCATACATAGCTTTATTTTTGAGCTGGGGAACAAATCAAGGCATTCATATGTCTCCTTTTCTAGTAAGCAGAGTGTCACTAAGGTCACATAGTGGTGGACTCTGCCAAGTGTTATGGTTCATGCAGCAGGGTGGAACCATGGCACTGTGTAGCAACCAGAGTCCTTGCAAACACAAACCATGCAAGGGCTGTTGCTCAGGTACAGCCTCTTCCCTGCTGAGACCTGGCACATCAGATACTGGTGGTTGGAAGGATCTGATGATCTCCTGCTGCATGTGGCAAAGAGAAAACTGAGCAAAAATAGTACTGCAAAGATGAATCTTGTTGCAAGGATGAAGAGATGAATGAATCACAGTTTGGCTGCATGAGAATGAGACTCAAAGCACTAGACTGGACAGCTACAGTTTTCAGGTAAAGACCCACCCTTGCTATTGCTTCATGTCAGGAAGCTATCCACATAAGAAATGGAGACAATTAACTTATGTACAGCTGAGCACTTACCCCGATAGACTATTTTCCAAGACAGTCTCAGCAACAGCATTACCAAATGCCACTGGGCAAATTCAGACACTTCTGAACAAGAGAATGAATGAGATGAAAACTTAAAACAAATAAACGCATTTCCCTTAGCTGACTGGGCTTCAGTCAGATCCTGACACTTCTCCCCGTTCCTTTACCTTTCAGCTATTGGACTGCACTTTGCTGGGCATAAAGAAGATGAAATACGAAGAGTAATTTGGGATATTAGAGATCCATTTCTTTCTAATAAAGCAGAAGCTATTACTGAATTCTCCTGAAGGCTGGAGGAAAAGGACTAGGAAAAATTAAAAGGCTGACCATAATTAATGAATGCTCATTTAGAATTGGCTATCATACAACATCTTGGAAGCTAAATTTACATCTGAAGAGGGCAGGCTGCATGCAGAAATGGGCTCTGGAAGGAGCTCCATGTGCATTGTGTCAAGCTGGGGGGAATGAAGGGAACTGTGGTTGCAGGGAGGTCCTTTCAAGCATGGAGGGATGACACCTGCCAAAAGCCCCTCTGAGCAAAAAGGTCAGCTGCAGTAAGAATAACATGTTAGAGCACATGGTTTGTTTCCACTTGTGCTCATCTACAAGCATTTTCTTTTCCATTAGCTGCAGTGGAGTCTCTCCACATTCAAAGCCTGCATTAGTGAAATCACAATCTTGCCCTGAAAATACAAGCAGACCACAGCTGGAAGCAAATGCAAATACTTGGAAACAGAAAACAGAAAGTCAGTCTTTAATTGTAAGGGAAAACATGACTAATGACTTTAGATTAAATAATATTCGCATAATATTTTAATTAATGGAGATAATGTTTATTTTACTTACATACAAGTTCTAGATACATAAATTCCAACCTACATATTTCAGTTGCCATAACAACTTGATGCATTTATTCTCCTGTGTCATTTTTATTGCAGCAGTGCAGCTTTTTTTAAACAACCAAAAAAAAACCCCAAAAAACAAACCAACTGCTTTCATTACTATGATAACAAAATAGTTTTTAATTGTTCTTCTTGAAACCAATGTAATTTCCCTCCAAAGATGTTCACTGCACAATGTGAGAATTTCACTACCAATTCCAGGGCTCAGTGATGGGATTGCCAGAAATCCCAAGGATATGTACAGCTCCTAAGCTCAAACTGCAACTTCACTAGTCCCCCTTAGGACACTAGACATATGGCTTAGGGTCCAGATCTCAGCAGGAGACCCCCACAACAACATCCCCTAGTTGATGCATTTCTCCCTGAAAACCAGAAATAAATTAAATGAATCCTAGACTTCTCAGAAAGGTGTGTGGCTGTAGTAGATCTGAGGCAGCACTGGCAGCAAACATAGCTGCAGAGATGCAAAACATTTAAGTAAATCACTGCAGTGCTTTCCAGACCAGAAGGATATTAGAAAGCAGCTTCCACTTTTCATACACACTGGTGTAGCACACAATGAGGCAGTCTTTACTTTTATCCAGGAACAGAACAGATTCCTAAACACTCAGGGCCTCCAAGGATTTGGCTTAAATCCTTTTACAAATCAGACAGTCAGATAGTACCATGATGGAAGGAGGGAGCACGAGGGTGGCCTCTCCCCTCACCACCTCCAGCTAGCTATGCAGCATAGTGGAGTCTGCTGTTGCTCATTCACCTTTCCAAGCTCTGCACCCCCACAAATGGACCCATTTCAATTAAATTGCAATTACCTAACTGCTGATGTTGAATGCAACATGTCTGATTCCCTGTAAAAACCATAATGAGAGGCACTGTATTAATTAACACCAAGTATATTAAGGTACTGCTTGGTAACCATTGTTCCAGATAGCTGGCATGGAGTGATCTCAGAGTGGAGATAATAGGGCCTTTATGAATCTAAGGTTAGAGGTTTTGATGGAAAAGAACTAGTGGAGTGGCATCTGTGGACTGCCTAATCATTTGGCAGCAGCTCCTCATTTACTGCTGAGTACGATAACTTCTACTTCAGTTAGAAGAGCTGTGACAATTGCTTTCAAGGACTGTACCTATCTTAATTCTCAGGAGAACAAGAGTGTGTGTATGTGTTACCACACATGGTTTAGAACAGGCTCTAGCTTGTATTTTTACTGTGACAAGCCTCATATCTCTTTTTACTTCTGATCCCACTATTCCTTATTATAAAAGTTATATAAAACATGTTAGAGTGAGAAAAATATCATATATAGTAGAACTGTAACAACTCCATATCGGAGAAACATACAAGAGTGCTAGGTACTGCATGATAACCTCATCAGAAATATATTTAAATAAGAAAACACTCAGCTAATGTGACTGAATTATGATTTATCTCATGACGAACTGCAGATCCATAGCAAATCCAAGAATAGAATCCAGTCTCCTGTCTCCACCACTGGCCCACACAGTCTCTTCCTATTTACACACACCTCCAGAGAAATTATGGAGGAGGAAACTACCCACATTTCACTTCAGATGAAATTTTCTGCCTGTTCCTGCCAGAAATGGTGAATTTAAGTCAGTCTAATCAATAGCAGTAATAAAATCAGTCCCATTTTGAGAACAGTACTGATATATTACAGAGTGACACTTAGGAAGACCAAAGATGCAAGGATATAGAGCCAGTATTAAAAACAAGAGAAGAATAAAAAGCAAGCCTCAAAATCAAAATACTTGAGAATATTTTAATGACTTCTACTTCCCGAGAGAATTTTGCTTGAAGCATCCTAAACCTTGGTACAGAAGAATATTTGTTTCAGTCAGAGCCATAGGGAGGGAAGCAAGCCATGGCTGTCATTACAGTGGCACACTGCCTTGCTATGTCATGGCTGCTGAGCTACACAATCATATATACTCATGCTGACATGCAAAAATACTGCAGCTGAACAAAACCTTCAGCAAAACACAATGCCACCTCTCCTCGTTCAGCTTCCTTCCTACAGAGCATTACAAAATGTTCCACTCCAATGTATATAAGAGGAAAACGACTCAAAGGTAGGTTAAGTGGAGTGACTCACACCATTAAACTGCAGAACACATCATCACACTCCCTAAATATTGATAAACAGATGATGATGTAAAGTGAAAGGGAAAACAAACATTCCCTAAATATTTGGCAGAAGGCTGAGGCTACACAGAACCACCAGACAACTTCCTTTGTGACAACTGTCATGAGCTAAACGCAGGATAAGAATCTGCCACTAACGGAGAGATGGCAGAAACCTGTGCTTTCATATGAGGACCCCAAGAACTATTAACATCAGCCACTGACCAAGGTTATTACAAGATTAGCGATCTTACAGGGATTTCAGCTTCTTCACAGAAACTTTCTCCACAGCTTGTGGCTGGAGAAACACAAAAGGGTTGCATTAAATAAATATCACTGTCAACTACATCGTGAGAAAAAGAGCAAGTGTCTCATGTGCCAGGTGATGCAAAGGGTGGCAGGGAGGAAGTCTCCCAGTCCATGTAATGCTGCTGCCACATATGTGACCCTATGTAGCCTGTAAGGTTCATGCTTATCCCCTTGGGTTCCTACATGGATCAGGAATCCTCCAGAGATGCAAGGTGAAGCTGGTATTTCTTTACTTGAGAAGCAGTGCCCTTGTCACAGCTCACTGGCAGCAAGGTCCAGAGGACACTATCAGAAATGGAGCCTGGATGAGGCAATAAATTCAGTCTCATGAAAACTGTCTCCATCTCTGCAAAATTTCATGCTAGAGCTGTCTGCTACTTTATGCATTTGAAACGTGTCTAGGCAACTTAGATAAGCTTTTCTCCTTTTTGTTGAGCTGTATCTATGAGGTGGCAACTCAGGTAGAGACATACATACAGGCTTGGAGGAACGCCAGAAAAAGAACTTATTTGAAAATATTATCACTGTTGATGGATATTTTCTTGAAACATCCCCAATCACCTTTATGTACTAGTTACTCTACAACCTCACTTATTAGCACGGACTCAAAGTTCAATTCTGATTGTATTCAGAAGCCTCATAAAAACATTGATGTTTGTTAATGTCAACAGCACACAGCTCTGTGTCCTAGTCTTTATACAAAGCTCATTTTTACAGTCTAGTGCATTTTTACTATGAGGTCAGCTTCACATTTCACTAGCTTATAATCAAAGCTGAAGTTGAGGAAGATCATCCAATAGTTGTTTGTGCAGTACTTAGTAAAACAGAATTCACAATAGGTGTGCCCAAAAGCAATGGTCAACTCTAATATTGCACTTTTCAAAGCTACCAGTAAAAATGCAGTTTCCACTAACATAAATAACTGCAATCAATGATGTTATTTCACAGTTTGGAAACATCACATTGCCTGTTTTTTTTTAGTTATGGTCAACTACAACCTCAAAACAGAAGTGTCCACTGTGAGTGTGAAGATCTGTGTACGCCAGGTACATTCCATAGGTAGGAACAAAAGCAAGGAAGCCAACTAAGAAATCAAGTGTTACTGAAGAAACAGTATTAAGAAATATACCTATAATAGCAGGAGATGGACTGTTTCAGGCAACAACAGTCAGTATCCTGAACACTGAAAGCGCTAGTTACAGGCTTGCTGCTGACCTAGCAAAGATACCATTGGATACCCTGGGAGAATTTACTGTCAAAAAAGCAAAATATATCTCAAGAAAAGAATACTGAATACATAAGTGGAAGCATATGTCTGTCATGAGTCTTCCTACTCCTGAGGAAAAGATAAAGTCGTCTGCTTTGTTACTTCTGGTTTCCTACAAACTACCACTCCACCAATAAATGTGACAGAAGACACCAGCATGATAGACCAAACAACCTGAAATCTCTCAGTAGATCTTTTCAGTCCTTCTCGTTAAAAGTCACAAATGCCAAAACACACAGGTCATTCTTGGTTTAGTGGTTCATTAAAACAATAACTTAAAAGTGACCACTGCTGTTTCTATCAGTTTCAAAAGCCTTCTTTTGAAAAAAAGCAGACTTCAGATCCACTATGTCTGTTACTCTTAAGTTATTTTTTTTACCAAGCATACAGTAGCTGTTTGCTTTGTCTTGTCTTAGAAAGAGACATTTTGCTACCTGAAAGTGCTGAGCTAAATGTGTACACACACACACACGTGTACACACACACACACGTGTACACACACACACACGTGTACACACACACACACGTGTACACNCGAAAGTGCTGAGCTAAATGTGTATACACACACAAACACACACACACAGTACCAGTGCACAGCATTTCAGAAAACAGGCTGCCCTACACTTCTGCAAAAAACTGGAAAGCTTCATTGCTGTGGTTTGTCCTTTCAGCAAGCAAGCTTTATGCAGCTGCACTAATGAACTGAACACCACTATGGAAATTATAACTATGTAGTAATAAGGCTGACTTCCTGACAGAAAAGCAGAAGCAGCCACACATATCAGTCAAACAGTGACTGGACTGCTGAAATCATTCACACACAGAAAGCCATTAGTGGATTCAACCATTTTTCCCCATCGATATTGCATAGGTCTGTGCAGGCTGATGAAAGCATGAGATTCAGCTAATCTGACAATTTTTTAATATGAGATTTTTGAAGATGTAAGAAAAATTCAGTTCTAGAACTCATCTGTAAAACTAGTTTTCTGGACGTGTGGCAGAATAGGCATGTCACAGAGACATTAGGCTGCAGATATCCAGCCACAGATTATTTTTGTGCTACTACAGGGGGGTTCTGCTTCATCAAAATGTCCATTTTGGTTCAAGACAACAGAAATTAGAGATATATGAGCAAATAGTGGTATAACATTGGTCAACAGGAGGAAAACATCATATCAGGAATACTATGGCTGCAACCACCTATCTTTTGGGACAAAAGACATTTTTAAAGATGAAATGAAAAAGTCTCACAGCTCTTTTTGAAGAGCTTCTATGCACTAGAGGTGGCAATGCTAGAAAAGTTCCTCACTGAACACATCATGAAGAGCTGAGGAAGCAGACAATTGCTAAAGAAATGCAAGAGTAGAGATGCAGAGAAGAGACAGGCCATTGCAGGCCTTAAAAGTATAACAGAGTGGTGTTGATATGGTGGAAAGGTGGAATTCAACAGAAGCTTCCAGCAGTGAGGAAAATATGGCTAGAGGAATAATCCCAGAAAGTGATCTCCATACAAGGCCATTTGGAAGAGCAAATGGATAAAGATAACAAAGGAAAAAGAAGCTTGTTCCTAAAGACTCTTTCCAAGAAGGAGGAGAAATTCACTAATGGTGAAATTCACTCCACAGCATACAAAGGTCTAGACACATGCTTTATTCATGATCCACCTAAACAGTGTAATGGCAAATAAGCAGCAAATTGTCTTATCTCTAAACCAGGGGCACTTTTCACTATAACTTGCTGCAGATTAAAGTGGCACAGGTGATGATTAAGCACAGTCAAATGTGTAAAAAGCATAAGCTGAAAATGCATAAAATCCTGTGGTTCTACTCCTGTTATTTGTATTATACATTAAAAAGGGGGAGAGAAATTATATTTCCACATCAACAGCTTCTCTTTAATTAATTCCCTTTAATTTCCCAAGTTGTCACATTTGTGATTGTATTTACTATTTGTTAAAACCTGCAAGTACCTGTCCCAGTTCATAAAAAAAAAACTAAACAAAACAGGAAGGACATTTAATCTTCCATATATATTCTTCTTACTGAGCAAAGATATATGCACCTATCAAGAAATAACTACCAGTGTGATCCTTACATGATCCAGAAGACTTGGAGTGAAATGTTTCTCTATTCTTGGAAACTATTTAAGAAGCATTTTAATAAAGAAGTACTGGTAGACTGCAAAAATCTCTTTGAAAAGCCATGTCCTTTGCACATGGAGGGCAGTGAATTCTCTTGCTTAGTTGCTCAGATTGGTGAATGATCAGAGTTAATAAACGTGTAAGTGAGACAAATTGCTCTGAAATATTTTTAGACTGCAACTTAACTACAGTATTTTCCTCCCTGAATAACAATTTTACAAAATCCTTACAGCTTTACAGGGCAAAGAACTGTATTTTTAAGAGTTGATGTATTTGATTTTGCAGGTGGTTAAAAAATAAATTCTCAGAGTCTTATTAGAAAGAATTAATTACATCACACTTTTTGGAGGAAGTGCTAGGTTGTAGTAGAAGTCTATTGGGACATTCTGATATTTTTACATAGGTAATTTTTTCAGATCACTCTGGTAAGCCCTTGTTAAAATATATCATGTCTTAGAAAAATTATCTCAGAAAAATACGTTAAAATTGCAAAAGCTTTTTAGTAATTGATATTTTCATAGTATCTTTAAGCACTAGATCTGTCATTTTTGACCTTCATACACGAAAGTGGAATTTACACAATAGTCTGACCTTAATGCTTATCACAATAGAGACCCATTGCTTAATTAAAAGTTTGGCTAATTTTGTATGCTAGTTAATATTCAGGCACATTTCACTGGGGAAAATTATTGTTTCTGGTCCCTAGCAGCTGTTCTGGCCTGCTCCCAGTCCTTTGCAGATGTAATAATTCCCAGATCAGAAAACTGCATAAAGGTTGTTTGATAGGCATATTATATAAACATGGGGAAAAATGAAAATAAACAAACTTGCTGTGGTGGATGTGACTCTTTCATCATTGCTGATCTCGTTTAGTTTGTTTAATGCTGATATCCCAGCTCTGTTACCCCCTCACCAATGTCAACAGAAATTATTAAACTAAATAAACAATTATTACACTAGATAAACAATTATTACACTAAAAATCTCCACATCAGAAAGGATCTATCAGAAAAGTGTGTCCTCTAAACTCTCATGCATCATTATGGTAGTGATGTTAAAATAAAAGCAAGAGACAGCAAAGGAAAAAGTTTCTTATGTGAGCATGTCTAACTCTCTGCAAACACAAGGAGATGGCAAAAGCAGGAGGGCATGGCATGCATGTTGCCCTGCTCTCAGCATCAAGACTTCACCAAAAATCTCTCCTGTAGGGATTTGGGATATGGAAGCCAGAACATTGCACTCTAGAGCATTTCAGTCCACAGGATGACACTATTCTGCACATATAAAACTTCTTGTCTTGGGCTGACCACATTAAAACACTCAGAAGCAACTCTAAAGTGAAATTTAACAGATGTGCAGGCACTCAAGGTATTGACAAGCTACAGAACAAAGAACAGAAATATAAATAGAGACCAAGCATGGATAGCCAATATGGATAAGACATTTAGCTGCAGCTACTCATAAATAAGGTTTTTAATAACAATTACCATTTGCACCTACCCATTTCTAAACATTAGTCAAACCATTTGAGGAGGTGAGTGTAGAAAATAAAAAAAATAGTAAAGCATACTTTATTGATGAAAATAAAATAAAACTGCAAAGTTATTGAATATTAAGAAATCCATGAAGCCAGCATTGTTGGTCAAAAATACCCAGTTGTGGTTGTTATACATCCTCATGTGCAAAAGGAACATGACTAGCAAAATACAAACCAAGTACACTTATACTGTACCCCTCAAAAAGGCTGCTGCCTTCTTGAAGGTAAACTTAGTGCCAAATAGAATTACATGAGAATTGGCTGTGATACAAAATCAACCCAGAGACACAAACTGCATTTGATAAGATAAATGTGTACTGCAGGAGCTAAACCTAGTGAAAAAACAGACACATAAAACTGAGCATTTTGAACTCTTCTAATGGTTGATCACACCTAATGACTCTTGCATATTAGGTATAATCACTTTAACAGAATCAGATTTGGCTCCTGGGAGTAAACCAAGCCATTCAAATTAAGCTACACACAGCATAAAGAAAACAAACAAAAATCCAGAGAAGACTGAATTGTTATAGGTATATCTAGAAGGGTCTTGCAGGTCCACATTTTCTAGACAAGTTCTTAGTGTGAAACAAATCAATAGTATGATAATTGCTCCAAGCAGATTTGTAAGTAAGGGATTTACTACTGGAACTTTGAATAAGACAGCACTTAAAGGACAAAGAAGTAATTACAATGTTTATAATAACTGGGTACAAGGATAGCAGACATTCCTGAAGCAAGCAGAAACAGGAGGATTAATTTTGCAAACCGCAATTGACTGTATTTGCAAAATGAGCCTCTAAACATAAGAAATGCATGGAACAACAGGAATTAAATGAACTGGAATCTTTGGGTACCATCTCAAAGCAATGATATCACACTGCACTGAATGAAGATTGCGCATGCGAGATTGGTGTGATGACCAAACTTGTGCAATAATTGCAAATGATTCTTGTTCAATATGCTAGAAGTTTCTGCACCATATGCCCTATAAGTAACTAGTCTTCTCATACTATGATATAGGGACAGGCAGACCAGATTTATGTCAGTGTGACAGTAGAGCATTCTTTTCCTTCACCTCAATTTTCCATGTGAATAGAAGTCAAAACACTGCTGACCAGAAATAAGTAGCACTCATGAAAACAGAGGTTAAAACAAGGGTAAATTTATATCTTTTAATGAGTGTCTGGAGCTGAGTACAAACCTGAAGCTTCAAGCAGTTGTCACTACTGTCATAGCTAAAAAGCAATTCAATTTTTGTTTTACCAGATGGCTACCTCCCATCTAGGTACTTTTATGTTCTCCATTATTGAATTTTCTGAGCATCTCACGGTTTTAATTGTCTGTATCCACACAACATTTAAGTGAGAGGTATCTTTTATCTAGTGACTGTTTACAAAGAGCCCTGGGAGGGAAAAATAACTTTTCCCATGCAAGTGACCATGTTCTAAGCTGTGGAGCCAGGCTCAGACCTTCACATCTGCTCTCAGACTCCAGTAACCTCCAACTAAGCTGCACAACTGCAAAGTTTTGACAGTAGAGATGGAGAGTACCTTTACCCAGTCTTATTTTGAACTGGGTAGGGTAAGAATACTCTCCAAGTGTTGAAAGACCTGAATTTAAACCACTTCCAGCTGAATCCCTATTTCACATTTCCTAGGGGTGAAATCAGTCGTCTTCTCTCCAACAGGGACTATTTAAGAGCCCTAATTTCAAGAAAATGTTTTCAAGCTGTGAATGCTGGTCTTACAAAGCTTTGCCCAAAGAAGTAATGAAGCTCTTTGACAGAGGTAAAATTACAAACACTGGTTTCATGATTTTCAGCAGCAGATTGGGCACATCCCTAGTCAGCAAGATAGCTGTGGTGAATACCATGCTGAACATTTATGAAACAAGATAATACTAAATTTCCCTGCTGTAAGCAGTTTCTGTGCTTCCAGCCCAAACAAACTAAGATTAGACTTTACATATAGCTAAAAGCTAAAACTTGCCCTTTTCTTGCTCTTGCATGAGTAGCTGGTTGTGGCCCCTGCTGGAAGACAGGTACCAGGCTACACGGACAAGTTAAGTGTTGCTTGGTTTAAGCCAATACAGATGCTTTATTACTGTGACTTGAAATGACTTGGCTTAAAAGTAGTTGAGAGCCACAGAAACTTGAGGCACATGATCAACTCTCCACAGCCATGTTCTCAAGGCATTTTTTTCCCCCAAAATAAGCTTGTTTGGACCAACTTGATCAGCTCAATGTCTAAACACTGGCAGCATCCACACACTATGTGTTCTTGTCATACCTTCACAACCTGCTCAGTTAAATGGTCTCCAAAATACTTCCTCCCCTACGTGCCACCAACCCTCCTGCACAACACAGCATCCTGCATCTCCTAAACACAATTTGAGCAGAATGAACATATGGCTTCTGTGACAGTCACTGCCTTACATACTAGGCATTTGGAGTGTGGTTCTTAATATTTCATTAAATTCTCTCCCTTCCAGATTTGAATATGTGGTGAAGATAATTGGGAGGTAGACAAGTTGAGAGAAAAACAGGGAGCAGGGCTTTACATCTATGACTCTTCAATGCTGATTTTTAGGCACTTGCTGGGGATGCAGGATTCCACTCTTGGGTGTGCTCTAAACAGAATATGCTATACTTTAATACTCATTAGAGCAGTAATAATTATAAGTTCCAGGCTATATAATCCTCTGTTGGCATGCTTTCCCAATAAATATTTAATTATTCCATATAAATTGGCAACAGCCCAACAAGAAAAAGCAAAATAATACCTGCCAGCATAATGTATAGTGCACTCTTCATGAGTGAGAAGAGAAGCGCTATCAGCTCCTCTCTGGTCAAGAAGTGAGCTGAATCTGGATTTCCACATCCTTGGAAAATGCCATAATCAAATATCTTCTACATAAGGAAAAGAGTTTCAGCAGTGCTCTTACATGTGTTGCAAGAGAAGTCTAGATATGGTTTTATTTAAAGAAAAGAGAGCATGATTCTGAATCTTAGTTGGGATAAGGTGCCAACATCTTAATGAGGCATATTTTAAGGGAATGACATCTTGCCTCATTTTTGAAATCTTTTATACTTGTAGTTTGGTTTTTGTGTACCTTAATCCTGAATATCAATTTCTTCTTAAGCAAAGCACCACAAGATATGGTCCTTAACTGATGTCTGGACATGATGAAATATCTCAGACATTATTATCACCATTACCTTTTTGTGATTCAGTTCTTTAGTCCTCCTCTCAAACCTTAAGTCCTTAAGGAAGTACCCAAAACAGCAAGAAATTTAAACCTACAGTTGCCAAATCCTGAGTTAGTATTTTGATTAATAAACAAATCTTGCAGAGTAAGTTCCAGGAAATTGTTTTATATACATGGAGATATAGAGATATATACAGAGAGAGATATGCCTGTGCTGTCAAGACTAATTGCCTTCCACAGTGCCACAAGGCTTTTTGTTTTGGAAACTAAAATATTTCATACCTCTAAGTACAGCTCCACTGAGAAAAGTCCAAACCACAAAGTATTTTCTTTCCCCTAAAACCAGATTTTTCATTAGGATACAGCTTTTGTTATGTGGGCATGTTACCTAAAATGACAACACTGCTGAGAAAGAGCAGTTCACAAAGGTCACTTTAAAAGAGTGAGAGAAAGAAAGGCAGAGAAACTGGAAGCTTCTCTTATTATGTATGATTAGTTAAACACGTTTAAGTGCTTTTTAGAACAGGGTGAATAAACTGTTCTCCATGTCTACTGCAAATTGAACAAAACCTAATGGGTTCTAATTGCAGGTAGAAAGAAACTCCTGTTGTCTACAGGAAATACTTTCTATCAATAAGGGAATAAGTTACCTGGAGAAGTTGTTAACTCTCCACCATGAGAGGTTTTAAAGAACAGATTAGGCAAACATATGTCAGGAACAGTTCAAATACAGCTGATCTGTCTGAGGCCAAGGGAATGGACAACATGAATTTTTTCAGGTCTTCTTCAGAACTATATTCTAGAGTTCCTATATCATAACTAACATGTTGGACTTTTTTGTTTGTTATGTGTCACATTTCCTGCTTGCTGTGCGAGTGTGTAAAACAAATAAAAGCTTTCACAAGCAGAGCTTAGTAAACATTTTTAGTGACAGTGAGCTTGCCCCAAAGAGTTTAATTGATTCTGAAACTTTCCACCAATTTAAGCTGAATTTGTCAAGTTGAATTTACAGTAGGTAAAACAACAGGAATAGATTCACACAAAAGACAGTCCTATATGTCCTTCTTTCTTCTTTATTCACTAACACCTACCCACTGGAATTATTTTGGTCTATGATATTTACAGTGCTGCCAGATACATTTTCACATATATTTAGTTTCTGTAGAGGGTGAAATGTAATAACAATATGATTATAGGTAATATTCCATTTTGCATGGGTAAACATTAACATCACTTACTCTAATGACCAACAAAGCTGTTAATGGTGCAGTAAAAGCAAGGATGTGGTGTTTAAATGCAGAGGTCATACTAAAATGTTTTATCAAAATCATGAGGATCAGGGGCTCCTTCAAGGTCAGTATCTGTACAGCACAGTTTAATTAGAAGCATGCAAGTAAATAAACTGAGAAGTAAAATTAAAAAAAAGCAATAATTATCACTGAACTCCAACACATGTTCTGTTAATTCCATTGTTTGTAGCCATGAGGTGCTATGTGGAGTCATTCATGCCAAAAATTTGGATGAGACTGGTTCTGACACATATGGTGAACTAACATATTCCACTGACTTTTCACTTGCTTTTGCAAAGGCCATTCAAAAATCAGTCTCTGAGTTTGGGAAATGTCTTCTGAGGCACTCCCTGATAATGATGGGAGATTGTGGCTGGGTTGTGACCTTTTCATCTCTCCTAATTGACAAAGATCCAGTACCAGTATGGTGTAAAATCTAGCATCAGGGTTTTTTTACAAACCACTATGGTGATCACAGATACCAGTGAGAGAGCTGAGAGTCCAGCTGTCTCTGTGCTGCAACTTCATATAGTATTGCAAACAACAATCTAAAAACTTCTCTGTTGTCTAAAAGTCTGCACTTTTGGAAAAGCAAACACATCAATACAAAGGAGAAGACACTACCTGACCTGGACAGTGAAAGCTGCTTTCTTTTTCTATCTACAATTATGACAGGGAGAAAAATACAGAAGTAGTACCAATTTATATAGAAAGTTAACATGTACTACAACCAAGAAAGGTTTCAAGTTCAAGGCATGAAAGAGAGATGGCTTCTGGACTGAATGATCATACTTGGGCTTTTATTGCAGAGGAAGACTGCGTGAAATGGGGGAGGCTTTTTCTTTCCACATTTGAGACAGGTAATTGAGGGGAGAAAAGGAAAGTACAAAACCATCAGTTCCCATAAGGAGCAGGCCATGAATAAGAATTTCTGTGATGTATTAGATCATCCAGTTACATTTTCATAAGGCAATTTCTTATAGAAAGGGAAGTACTGTATTGGATTTGTACAGCAGCTGGTACATTCAGCTTATGCTAATCAGTTCTAACTCGGAATTGCCTGTAGAATGTTGTGCTGTTGAAAGGAAGAGAGACCAAAAGCCTATACTTCCAGTCTGGTTTGCCTGCAGTTGGACCCTAAAAACATACATAGATCTTATTTTTAAAGAGAGTACATGCTTTGTGCATCAGACTGATTAAATTTATGGACAAGAAATTTGAAAATGAGGGTACCCTCATCTCTGACTGCCAGCACTCTGACTTGAAATGATTATTCCACTTTCTAAGCAATAATTTTATATTGTTTTGCATTAAATAAGAACATCATCTTCATAAGATGAGTTAGCCCTTTGTATTCAGTTATTTTCAGCACAGAATTTGCAGTTTTAATTCCCCTGGACAAGCCCAGCAGAATATCTCTTAGCATTAGAGTTAAAAAAGATGGGGTTGAAAGTCAAATACTTTGATGAGGCTGGAATGAGAAGAGACTCTGTGATTCAGTGTCTTTCTCAGATGCTTCAAGAAAAAACATGCTGGAATGCACTTTCACAATTTTAAAGCATATATCTTGGCGGGGGGAGGGGAAGAGACAGACATTAGCTGGCTGTGCTTTCAAGCTGAGACTCAAATGTTAAATCATTCATGGGCTATATCCTACATTAATGTTAAGACTCATTTGTTCTGGTTTCACTCAAAATCAGAATGCTTGTTCTCATTAATTCTGTAAACTTCTTTTGCTAATTAATTCTTACAACAAATTTCTCCATTTCTTCAGAGAGTTTTGTTCTAGCCCCCTGCAATTCTGTTGTATCTTTTTAAAGAATCAAATATAAAATGTCATGTAGATCTACATTTTGTTTGAGTTTTACATTTAAAAAGAGGAAAGCTCTTAAAAATAGTCATGCCTGTGGAAGCCTGGCATAACTATTTAAACCTTGACAGTGAAACCATAACAACAATGAAAATGTTTATATGTTTTCCTGATCTTTGATTTTGATCTGGAGAACTGCAGTTTGCAGTCTATGTGTCCATGCACAGTCTATTTCTGTCTCCATATTTAAGAACAGTCATTCATTGCTTGGTTCTGTGGGGTTCGTTTTTGTCTTTGAACATAGTGGGAAGCAATTAGTTTAGATTACTAATTTAGTCAATAATAATCTGGAGGCAGATAAAGGCAGATTAGAGCCAGTGGTGACAAAGAAAGGTTTTTCATCCTTCCACTGGCTACAGAAAAATAAAATTGCATAATCATCTTCTATCTGTTCCTCAGAGACTATTTTGTTTGATATCTCTCTGCACTTGGGCTATGGAAAAGTTCAGCCCTATGTCAGTCTGTCAGTCCCAGAAAACCCTATGAAAAGTCCTATTAAAACTTTTAAACAGGATAAAATCACTGAAGTATTTAATAACTTAAGTTGTATTAGCAAATAGAGGAGATACATTGTCTTTTGGGGTAATCACAGACACCAAGTATTAGGTAAAGTACAGCAAGGATAAGAAAGGTTTTTACTTCCCCTTTGACAGATTGCAATTGAAAGGATGAAGACTTTAGCAACATATTCAAGGTCAGAAGGATAATGATAAACATCTTCCAGATCCTAATCTAATTCCTTAGTTGAGGCCATTCTTTCAATCTTACAAATCATTGCATGGCCTTTCTCAGGCTTGAGACATCTTACTCATTATGTATATTTTTAAGTCTTAATCTGTTAAAGTACCTCTTGGTTTTTCTGCAGATTTTCATGGTCTGTAGCAGATGTTGTCTTCTCCCATTTCTCTGCAACTTGATTTGCTTCTTCTATTTTTTGCTCATAGCTTTTCTGGGAGTTTAGCAGTGTCACTTCATAAAACTCTTGAATATCTGTTTGTAAAAGGAAGAAGTGAGATACATTACTTGATGTGTTGGCTTTTGAATCCCTCGAGTTTTACTTTGGCTGATGCATACTTAAACATTATCATCATATCGATAAACACCTATTACTTTTATAGCAGAAAGCATCAATATGTTAATTTGTTTTCTAAAATGTTAATGAGATTCTTGAAATGTGTTCTCACTTTAAAGCAGTCTTAGGAATAATTTCAAAGAAGTAAAAGAATAATATTTATAAGAGCCTCAAAGGATATGTTACATGAACACCTATATTAGAACTGACTCTTATACAGGGAGAAGTAAGTCACAGATAGTTTTAACCAATAAACTAAAATTTGCAAACATAAAATACCCTAAAAAAAAAGTTTATTAATAGTCAGAAACTCATCCCAAGCACTCCCAGTCCTATCTACAGGTGCTTTTGAGAGGTTTTTTTAAGTGGAATGTACAACTTGAAAAAAAAGACTGTGGATTCATCACTTCAACCTGTTGTCGTTCAGGAGTGGCTAGTTAATGTTTGGTTTCAACCAAGAGTAAGCAACAAGGCAGGTCTTAATATCCTGTTTAAATGTTTCTATCACATTTATTTCCATGGGTTGTGAAGAAATATATAAGATCCAACAGTGAAAAAACTTTCACTGAAAACTCTGCATGTAGTGACATAAGGAGAGGGGAAAAAAATTGTTTTCCTGCCTTGAAGCAAGAAGTTTTTAGACACACAGTCATACCCAGGAGGTGATCTATAATATAGATATTTGACTCACCAAAGAAGAAAAAAACCTTAACATTATTTTAAAGAACAATGGACAGACTTTCTCCTGGATAAGAAAGTAAACCAATCCAGGGAGAAAGACTGCATTCTACCTGGATACCTCCTGGGACTTCAAAGGAGGGACTGGTTATAAAACTACCAACCTTTCACTAGGAGGCTGTCTCTAATGAGACATAAGAAGGCATAAAGAACGTGGGAAGGCACGACCCTTGGCAGGTAGGTGTCAGGAAGGGAAGAGAAGGGAACAGAGAAATCTTTCTGATATTAGATTAAGAAATTCTAGGGGAAAAGCAGGTTTATTGTACTTACACAATATCTTTCATAAACACTTTGATTGTGGGATTTACTTTCTATATTGTGAAGAAATATTCTGTTCGTGTGTTACCTTAAATTTGATTGAACGACTAATAGCCCCAAGGTACTCAGACAATCAAAAACACTTCTTAATAGGACCTGTAAACCTATACCTGACACTATTAGGAGCCCAAACACCCCAGGATGCTTCAGCATGTCTAAAAATAAAGAGTAGGGTCCCCAGGAAAGCTTCTTTGACCAGGAGAGAGAAATCTTCCAACACTAGCCATAGAGACTCTCTGGCAAAGAGGAAAATATTGGGGTCATGTCTAAACTTCAGAAGCAGCTGGGGATTTTGTTATACAGCATCAGATCCCACATCTGGGCCAGGAAGACATCAGTTCTAACTGTAATAAATAACCTGCTGGGGAGACACTTCTGCATTTTCTGTTATATGCTGTCTCACACTATAGGAAACTGAACTGGATTGCATGTGACAAGCAGAACTGAAGGAGCAGGAGGTGGTACAGGGAGGCACACAGCAGAGGTACCCTGATTTTCTGCATTTTTCAAGGGATAGGCAGAAGTACTCAGCAGGGTCTGTGTCCATCCTCATATGAAGACTGGCTAAATTTCTAAGAGCTTCTCTTCCTTCTTTAGCAACAATTGAAATTGAACTTTTTTTCTAACTCGTTTTACAACTTTCCATCTCATAAACCCTCTCTATATATGTTCATGTAAAATAGGAAAAAAAAAAATCAAAAATTTTAATTTTAGCATTAATAACTGATCCATAGGAAGAAGATCCTGACTTCCGTTTCACAGATCTATTTCTAAGAATTGATATATCATATTTCTAAGAACAATTACCTGCACTATTAAAACTAGGACTCACTTTTTCAAATTATAAGTTATAGGATAGTTGCAATGAGTTGCAGTGGAAGTTTCTCCATTCTCAATGTGGAATTTTTTTTACAGTCATCTTGAATGCTCATAGTACAATTGCAAACAGTTGTAGTATACGGTTCGATGCCAGGTCAATTTGTATTGCAACTGCAAGTAAAGCATATCAAGCTAACATGTAATTATCTCTAGATAAATTCTTTGCAGAAATAAACTAGAAATTGCCCTCTGGCAGTGGCATTCAGCTGGCATAGTTGTGATTATCAGAGTATTAATTGGGTTGACAGTAGTCAGTCAAGGAACAGCAGAGCTGTGCTTTCACTCAACTTTAAAGACTGCCTTGCCCTAGTGTTTTCATTAAAAATGTGTGAGCCACATTTGCATATGTATGCACATGTGCAAGATAAATATTAAAAACTCAATCTCTTTGTAAAGGTGCTTATCTATTCTGAGAAGGCCATGGGTTGCTTTCACTGGAATAATGATCACTGGTGTGCAGAGAAGAACATTTCAGTGTACTTATGCAGTTACAGAAGACGGCACAGAGGATTCACTTAGTTGCTTGCTTTGTTATTCCATAAGCTAAAATTGCCATTTCTATGGAACAAGGGCAGCCAGCAACTCACAGTCAATCAAGGTTAGCAGAGAATAGGAACTGTAATTTGCTCTGAGTAAAACCTGTTCTATCAAGTTATCTCCATTACGTGAGAGGTGCAATCATCCTAGAAGAGAAAAATGGCTGAATACTACAGAGGATGGGAAAAGAGGTGTAAACAAGGAGATGGGATCAAGAAGCTGTAGAATTGAGCTTGGAGGCAAGATGATAAAAAAGTAGTTGTGAGAGCATGGTAATTGTTACATAAAATGATCAAAATACAGTCTGTCTCTGTGTGGGGGCTTACAGGAAGATAATTCAACAAAGAGACTAAAATCCTACACAAATGAAATCTGTACTGAGTTGTTCTTGGCACTGTATTCCCTCCCTTCCATAAAAACAAGTTGAGGTTTCATTTAGGAATGACAATATTACTATTGATGACCTCCATGAGCACAAAACACCTCTCCAGATGAACTGTTCAAATATCTGTAGAACTCCAAACATTTTGTTAAGCAAGGAATTCATGTTTGTTTAAAGTCTCTGTGAATCTCACTGAATTTTTCAGTTCAACTCAACTCAATCATTTACTACTTAAGAGATTGCTTACTTTAATAAACTCCACTTGCTCTTCCTGTAGCCTAGCCCAAATGTTTTGTCAGTTTTGCTGTATAAAGATAGATTGTATGCAAAAAAATTCTATATTTTAATATGAAGTAATCCTAAATATACCATGATATATTTTATTTTGGGTAATTCCATCACTGGGGAAGATGGAAAACAAATTCTGTCTACATCAGCGTGGTAGAGAACACACCAGTTATCACTTTAACAGTGCCCAGGGACAAGTATACTGTACATCACTGTATCTCTGCTCTGCAGGTAAGTTTCAAGGACAACCCTCTCCTGTGTTACACATCAGTGCAGGAGTGAGCAGGGCCCAGTCTTTATGGTTAGACCAGGGAGGACTTTCTTTACTAAATCTGGATCCACTTCTCAGTGTGAAGTCTTGTTTTCTTTACTGCTGTTTAGAACATATATAGTAATTATTGAGACTCAAATTTATGCTGTGCTCACTCTTAGCTAATTATTTTCTTTCAAAGATATTTTAAACAAAAATAGTTTGGACAGAGAATAAGAACTGAAAAAGACACAAAGTTCTGTTCTCACAGAAGAGTGACCTTTCTTTCAGACAGCAGCTACATGGAAATAAAAACATGTGATAAGACAAAGCTGAACAGGCTGCCTAAAATCTGCCAGTTTCTGACTTCTGGGTGAATGGTACTGCAGTGCTGCAACCATTGTTCTTCTGCAGTTTCTGTTCCACTTTATATGCATCACAATACCCATTAGTTACAGGAACACTTTACAACCCTCACAGCAAATGGGTTAAATAATATGAATAGGCAAAAAAGTCTAAACTATTTTCTGTCCTCTCTGACCATGGACTTTCATCAGCATTCTAATGAGGAAAAATAAGATAAAGTGATACAACTCATTCATCTGTAAGCACTTCGGCACCAGAAAGATAGAAGTAAATTGAAGGGAATTCAGACAAAGATAGATGATTAAAGGTCTGAAAGGACTAACTTTGGAGCAAAGATTAAAGGAAGAGAATAATAACATGCACTTTCATACTTCCTTTCACTTCAAAGCAAAACAAGCATTAAGAACCATATAGTGTTGGCTGAGAAAACTGCACAAGGCCTCAAAGGGAAGCAAACCAGTAGGACTGAACTGGAGAGGTCCACAGATGAGCACCCCAGGTGTGTCCATCCCTTTGCAATCAATAACCCTCTTACACTGGCTTCAGAATCACCAGTGGATTTGGAACATTATTCTATTTTAAAAAGGCGTCTTTGCAGGGTAGGGCAGATGCAGCTGCAGGAGCAAATCTGGAACAGTTCCCTGGTGTGCTAGGAATGAGGCAGGAGCCACTCACTCCTACTAACTTTCTCCTTCATTCAACACACTCACTAGCGTGATTTAAAGTCAGCAGGAAAAGGGTGGTCAGGATTTGCTCCTGTTTACATGTCTTGGTGCCCTCTTTCCTACTGACCTATCTTCAACTGTGTAAATCAGCACAATCCAGCTGGCAGTCCCAAGACTGGATGAAGTATGTGAGATATCCTTGGCATTTGTATGATTTTCACCTATACAGAGAAACACTGCCAGGTGCCAAATAAATCTCAGTATTTGCATACATATTAAGAAATTTAGTCATCAAGGTACAGGTGTCCCAGTGCATCAAGCATCTAGGATCACCCCACTATATCTCTGTAACACCAGCTGACCTGTAGCTCCTCCTTGCATGTACCTAATTAACGTTTGCAGGGTACCAAATTCAGCATTCTAATGACAGGTGACAGAAAGAAAAAGAGTAAGACTGGAGAGAAATCTCTTGTACCTCTTTTGCCTTTAATAAAATAGGGAGAGGAAGTTGAAAGTCTGTATTCCAGTAACAAACAAGCCAATGCCAGGCTTTCTGATACTATCTATATTTTATGAAACACAAACAATTAAGCTTAAAAGGATAATCTTGTATATTGCTTAGCCTGAAGTTGTACCATGTGTGTCAGCAAATGCTGTCTCCCCAGTGACCTGACAGTACATATGACCACTTATAAGAGAGTGGTGCGAACTATTACATGCAAAAATCCTTATCCAAAGCCCACTGAACTTGCAGACACCTACCCACCACAGCATGTTTTGACCTCCAGGAAGAGATTATGCTGTGCTTATGTCTGTTTCAAAAGCTGTTGCCTTCATCTGTGCTTAGAAATAATAAAAGATTTGCTTATGGCCTAGATACTGCTAACACCCCTCTTCACTCTATGCAGATGATTTCTTGAGATCATTTAGGAATGGCACCAATATTCTGGTATCTGCAGTCACTGTTGTAGTCACAGCTGTAGATTTTTTTTTTTTGCAATATACTGTAATATCATTAACAAGGTAGAATTCCATTACCCAAGAAGCGAGTTCTCTGTGCAGCATATTTCTATAGACCCGAATTGGAACAAATATTCTGTAGGATTAAAAAAAAAAACTTTTGATTTTTTTTCTCTCCATGTTCTAGAGGTCTTTAGCCATGGAATTTATTTTCCCTATGCTGTTCCAGAGCCATGACTTGCTTTGCAACGTAACTCCCATCTGTTTTTCCAGGGCACTCAGGGACAAGGTGGAAAGGGGGTCTAAGGCAACACACAAACACAATCTGTTTCCTTTCCAGGAAATTTGGGGCAGTGTTTTTGTCTATGTGTAGGATAGAGTCTGATATGTACCTTTTAATGTTATGTAATCCAACACAAGTGGCTACTGTCTGGCAGAAAACTGTGAATCAGAACAAAGCCAATTGTTACAGGCTCTTGCTGCATGTCTTCTTTTCTTTAACTAAGGGAACATTACAGCATACATCTAAGTGGCATCATTTATATCCTGGGGAGTAGATTATGCTGGGTCAGCTTCAGCCATCTGGTCTGAATTATTAGGTAGGAGTAAGGGGGATTGTGCAGGATGTTTTTCAGGGAGGAAAAATGATTCACACAGTAGAAATAGCAGGGAAGTGATCAGGGATTATACCAGCCTGCTAGTAAAGGAGTCTAAAAGGCCCTACCCATGGAAACAGTCCAAGGAGAGGTTATCACCAAACACAACTATGGCTTTTTTGATTTTTTTCAAGAGTCATTTTTCCATTTTGAGTAAAATAGCTGTTGTAAGAGAAAATAAAGAGAAGGAAAAAAAAAATGACTAAAACAGGACTAGAGCACAGTCCTACATGTGAAATAGCAGGTCTCTAGTTATGGAGCTGGAATGTAGCTTTACAGTCATGATGATCTCAAACCTGCCCCGATTAGCAACCCTCAGTGCAGCAGCAGTCAAAAAACCCTTTCCTGTTTCAGTTGTATCTAATCCCCATGGCTCCACACATATTTGCCTTGGGTCTGCACTAATAAAAGTGGTTGGAGATTCAACAAAAAAGAAAAAGCTCAAGGCTAAAGTAACACCAAGATATGTCAAGTCAAAATGAAATTTAGGAGCCCTGTGGCAATGTTTTCAAACAGAAGCTTTTTATGCATGAGAAACAGAGATGTCAATGCAACTGCAAGAGTTACCAGAGAAGGAGAGAACAGGTATTCTGTTCCATGCAGGCAGTGAAATGGTGCAGTCCAAGTCAGGGAAATAGTGTTCTGCCAAATGCCTACACTTGATAGATGTTCCAAAATCTATTAAAAGTAGCATAGTCTGGTAGAACATGTAAAGTAGGCAGTAAGAAATCGAATTTCTGTTATTAACTTGTCTTGATTCTTGAGCTTTGGCAAACCGCTTCTATCTGGACTAGATAACTTTTCAAGGTCCCTTCCAACCTGAATTATCCAACAATCCTATGATCCCTTGAACATCTAGTTTTATACTCTTTGAACCACGAACCATTACTAAGCAGGTACATAGCTGAGCAAAATACCATCTCTTTATCAAAAAAAAAGCTCTAAAACACTCTACGTGCTGTAATAAATAACCAAATACCTAGTAACTAATAATCTTAACAATAGTTATTTAGATGTATTTAGATAATAGAATTTTCTGAGTACTTTTGACTTTGCCGTAAATTAGTATCATGATAACTTTTTATAATATGCCCAAAATACAATCAAAGCTCTCCCAAACTTCTCAGCTAGGAATATCTGCCTTGAAGACAGCTTTCCAAAATCCAGAAAGAAGACAAAAATAATTGCTGCAGCCCTCTCTATATGACCAGTGTTTATGTTAACAGGTACAAACCAGAAAGCAACATCAAAGTCACTATTTAAGCCTGTGCAGTGATTATATTGAGCGTATTACCACGGTTTTGCCTATATAGTCTAACCTCAGCCTGGAGAAGAGAAGGCTCCAGAAAAATCTTATTGGGGCCTTTTAACCCTTAAAGGGAGCCTATAAGAAAGATGAAGACTATCTTTTTAGCAGAGTGTGTTGCGGTAGGACAAAGAACAACTGTTTTTAACTAAGAGAGGGTACATTCAGACTAGATACAAGGAAGAAATTTTTTACATCTAGTGTGGTGAAACACTGGCACAGGTTTCCTTGAGAGGTGGTGGATGCTCCATCTCTGGAAACATTCCAGGTCGGGTTGCACAGCATTCTGAGCTCCCTGATGTAGTTGAAGATGTCCCTGCACACTGCAGGGGGGTTGGACTAGATGACCTTTAAAGGTATTTTCCAAACCAAAACATTCTATGATTCTGTGATTCTCTTATTCACAAACATTTGTCAGTCTGGATTTTGAGCATCCACCATTGACAATATGATATCTATGATTTTTAATTGTGTTTCTAATAGAACAAGAAAAGAAACAGAGACAGGTTCAACAATGCACGGAAAGAGAGCTAAGCGCTGGCACAGAAGATTCCATTAGTAAATGCTGCACTCAGTTCTGCTTATTGCATTTACGAAGCTTAAGTTGCGGAAGAGCAGAGCAACAAACCCCAAATCCCACAGTGAGGTTTCCTTTTAAACATGCTACCCAGGGCCTTAAGATCAATGCACAATCTGCAAGAGTCCAGGAGCACTTGCTGGCTACTTTGCACCTCTGGACTACCAGGCATATACGCGAACCTCTCCCAGGATTTTTTTCTGATAGAAAATTATGTAAACAGAAAGCACTACTCATTTTACTAAGTGTTCAAAAGTGACAGCAAAGGAAGCCCTAAGAAGCCAAGGCAACATTTCCTTTCATAGATGACAGTCTCCCTTGAAAAATGATGGCTTGTATTGAGTTCTTTTCCTACAGCTTAAATACAAACCTTCAGCTTTTTTCAGCACTGTGTATTGCTCTGCATGTAGCGGTAAGAGACTGTGAAAGTTATTTATGGACAACAATAACATATACCTCTGGGAGGAGGTTTCATTCTTTGTGTGGAGAGTTGGCTACAAAGCCATTACTGGAGAGATTTTCCCTTGTTTCTGTGCAGCAGTTAACAGTTATTACTGTGTATTTCTAATCCTGCTGGAACATCATGCAGCCCCACTGTGGGTCACAGAAGTTATGAATCTGAATGGTTCCAACATGCACTTAAACAACTGTTATAAAGAGTTCAATACCAGTTATTTCATTTGTTTATGGTGAGACTTTGCTTGTCAAATAAGATAGGATTTCTTTAAAAAGGGATAATTAGAAAGGGTTGTCTTTTTCATCACTGAGGCAAGAGCAATTGGAAAAAATCAGATTACATATTTCCTCACTTTTTTTTTTTTAAAGCTTGGAAAGGAACCAGCTGCAAAGCCAATTTCCCACAGAATATGGAGGGGAAACGCTCTATATCAGATCAGAATAAAAAAAGAATGTATCATTCTTTAATCCTTCCTAAATCAGATTAGTTTTATATAGGGTTTCCACTACAGCTGTGCATAAATAGGTTGGGAGTAGGTAGGGTAAATGGAAGAGCTAGTGCTTAAGAGTACATGTCTTGAAACTTGCAGGCTTTGTGTTTACTGCAGATACTCAGCAGCCCAGCCATCAGCTACCCCTACCAGATACCTCCCAGCAGCAGTCAGTTTGCTGAAACTCTTCAAAAACAAAGAATTGTCTTTCCATCTTGCCCCCCCCCCCCCCAGTGTTTTGCTCCAATGCGCAAGGCAGCACAAGGACCTGGGGCTGTGCACAAGGCAAAGGTGTCAGCCTCTGTACTCAATAGCCACCTTTATTCTGATACCAAAGCACACAACCCAGGTTCTCTAATGTGGTATCATACACCCATCAGGTAACAGAAGAGGCACTAAGCCACAACTCCACCCTCATTTCTGGTGCTTTGCAAAGGCAAATATACATGACTCTATCTTCATGTCCCACCCACTTTTGGTGCAGTTGTCTGCCTGCCATAAGTCAGGCTATGCAAGGGCAATGAGAACACCAAAGGACCATGTCTATGCAGTGGGCAGATGCAAAGCATCAAAGGAGTTGCTGACTGTATAAACTTACATGTGTGAAACTCACGAGGGTTGCCTCTTACTAATCAGCTATATTTAATTCTGAAGATATTAAGTATTCCAATTTTTGCACTTAAAAGAAAGGCATGCAAAGGATAGATAGAAAAGGAATAAACTACCAAATAATTTAAAACCAATCTACACCTTTGATACATACCTAAGCTGCTGAAAAAGCAAGAACGCATGTAGAAAACTGGGTTAATTATATTCCAAGTCTCACTTCAGTCACCTCTTTCTTCCCCTTCATTTTACTAGTGGGAAGTGTAATGTCAGTGGTAAAAACAGGGAAATGAGAACCTCAGGCTGCAGATTCTATTTGCAGTTTTTCTACTAACTTGCTTTGTGACCTCAGGCAAATCAATCTCTGTGCACTTCAGCTTAACCTTCTGTAAAACTGAGATAGGAATGCTTTGACCTACCCCTAGGCTCACAGTGAGGTGTTACATAGCTTAATTAATTAATGTTTGTTATACACTTTGAATTAATGTTTCTACCTAAGTTTAAATTATTATGGGTTGTACTTTCATAAACCCTGGCTTATGACCCTTAAAGATATTTGCCACAATGTCTACTGCAGTCCTTAGGATTGCTACTCTGATGTAATAAATTATACTGCAAATGAACCCCTTGACTGGAGTGACTGTGACTTTAGTTGTCTACACTTAACATTTACAGTCATTGCACTAATTGGTCTAACCTTGCATTGCAGGTTTCTATGAATATCAAAAGACTTCATTGGTCATGCCTGAATTTGTTTCACTTTATGTTCTCATGGGTTTAGTAACAGCTAAGAGACTTCATGTAAATTCATTGACATTTGCTGGTCTCCAACAGAAGAAAAAAATTTCTTCAATCCTTTCCTTACACAAGTCCTTGCAGGTCTAGAATCTCTTTAATGCTCTCATTATCTTCATTCTCATATAATTGATTGGTTTATGGAATCAGTACAGACTCTTTTAATGTCACTAATTTAGATTTTCACTCAGTATGGACTTGGGCATTTATTCATGAATCACAGAACCATAGATTGGTTTGGTTGGAAGGGACTTCTAAAGATCATCTAATCCAAGGGACAAAATAATTCTGCAAAATCCCACCCCCCCCCCACC